>DWAV01001369.1:0-13833 GCA_018231305.1 Noctuana lactifera
GGTGGTTTTCCTTTACTAGGGACTTTGGCAGGGATTGTGTTTATCTCCCACATTTCACATAATGAAGCTCCTGGTGTGACGTTCGCAAACTACTATATTAATTATATAAATTATCATGTAATTATATCCTAATAATTGCTTTCAAAAGCCGGCATGTTAAACATTATAATATTCTAAATATATTTCAATTTCAAGGAAGGTTCAATGCCACGTTTAGATTAAATTAAACAGTTTACGTCAGCACAATAAAAGCGTTTCCTCAAACAGAACTCAGCGGTGCTCGGCCACAAGTGGTTATCTTAAATGTTATCAAAATAATAAACAGAGCCTCCTTATATTCATTGTATTCATAACAAATTAACATTAACATGTTCATCCGAGCTATAATTATGAGTATTTACAAAGGTACAAATGGTACATACATGGGAATATACAAAATGTTAAGTTTAAATATTAGTTTATATAATAGTTATAGTTTTCACATTATATGGACTTATTAAGAAATAATGTGCGTCGCGGTTTCTGTACAAATATTTGCTTTATTGACACAAAGCAAAATGCTTACCTGCCTAGTAGACCTACAAACAAAAAGAAAGCCTTCAATAGTTCTTTGGGATTTGATCCTGAGATGATTTTATTTGCATCGGACACTTTTCTATTAAAAATCTAAAATGACAGGTCAGACCGTGTAACGATTTCGCTACGCGCTTGTTAACTCTGCGATATTTTCATAACAAAATAGTTTCTATGTTTCATATCTGTCAGAATTTCGATGAGGGGTTAATTTTTATTAAAAATTAAAGTTAATATACTAGTGACATTGGATACTCGTACATAGTGATCCAATAAGCAATTAGTTCAAACAATAACATTTATCATTTGTATGTTTTATTTTCAACGATCACATCTAATTGTCTATGTGAAGACTATAAATTAACTTTCTTTGTGATATTAAACTACCGTGTATTCAAAACCAGCTCTGCCCTGCGGTTAATCCCGCGTTAAGGATTGTAACGTAATGCTTGATAGCCTATAACCTTCCTCATGGATGTAGCTATCACACACAAAAAGAATTTTCCAAATCCAACTTGTAGTTCCAGAGATTAGCGCGTTCAAACAAACAAACTCTTCAGATTTATATATTAGTATAGATAAAAACTGACTATAAATAAATTGTTATTATGGTAAGTACAGAAAAATGAGCAAGTGTATTCTGATATAATAATATGTTCGGAAGTATAATAGTACACTTATATTTCTTGCATCGCTTGATAATGGCACGCTAAACGCAAACTACTTTAACTAAACTTTTTAATAAATATTTCTTTTTAATAAAATACATTTGGAGCATTAAAATTCTATAACTATTCTACGTTATTTGAAGAGACCTATACAGTATACAGTAGAAGTGAATAAGAATGAGTACGAGAATCGTCCTAAATTAGTTTATGATCATAATGAATCTAATTATGTACAATTTTACAAATATACAATTTACAAATTGTTCCATGTACATACGCTATCACACAAGTAACATTTTCATTATGTTTATATTAAATGTGACGGTATCGTCACGATATTACTAAAGTTTAAGTTAGTTTGATATATTAGTAATTAAGTATCTATATATTTACACAATTAAACACTACAGTCATATTATATCGGTAGGAAAATATCGAGTACCTAACATATTATATTTAGGATATAAATCTAGTACTAGAAATTCATTCCAACATGGTCAGTTTCTATGTTCCCAAGTTGTGACTTAAACCCAGTTAAGTAAGCTATTATCTGCAAAACTGGTTTAATCCTCTTAGCTTTTTTTATTTCCTCTGTTTCCGTATCATTTTATTTCCTCTGTTTCCGTATCATTTAGAAGTCTTTCATTTGCTTATATGAGTAGATTAGCTTATTAGGATTTCACGGTAAAGGTCTCGCAAACATCAGCCTCTCGCTTCCTTGCCTCCTCATGATTTCTGCAGCGGCCGGAGTGGCAACAAACACTGCTGCCTGACCACCCAGCTCCATGAAACTCCCTCTCTTTCTGTTCGCACTCGATCTCCTGTTCAAATTAACATCGAACAAATCCTCGGCTTCACTGTGATCATAATCGATCATGGGCTCGTTTATAACATCTTTCCTTCTGTAGTTCTTCTTACCGTTTAAAAAGTATGAAGGAGGCATATTGACGTTTGGAGTAGAAATTTGCTTGGTTATTCTTCCACCAGATCCAACTCTATCAAACGGTGGAAAATGTCTTTGTAGATTCTCTGAGAAAGATTGCCGTCTGTGGTTGTATCGACGAGCGTCTAAGGGCTGGTGGCCAAAAGAGGCTCGTCGTAAGAACCGTTGTTCAGGGTTTGGGTAAGGTTTGGATCGTTCTTTGTTGTGATTGGATTTTAAAGAGTCTTCATAGCTGCACCTGTGAAGTAAATTTTATGGTTATGAAAACGATTTATTATATTTATAACATCAAGGAGATAAGTTTTCTCGAATTCAGAAAGCAGATGCCGCAGCGTTTTACGTTTGAAGGACAGTTTTGCGTAGGACAAAGAGATGAAAAGAGTTCAGATATTTGCGTGGAATGAAGGGCGGAAATAAATTCATAATCTTATACACGTGGCTATAAGGATAAGGTACTTTGATGTATTGGATAACTTCAAAAATAAACTTTTAGCCCAAAATATCTTATCAACTTACAAAGTAGTAAGCGGTAATTTCTTACAGTTTAATAGCGGAGTAAAAATAAAAATATCTCAGTTTCCCTTGCTGTTCACCTAGGACAATATAATAAGCGATTCTAGTTACTAGTTAAACTATTAACTAGAACACTATACACTTATTACTAGAACAATTATTTGATGAGCTAAAAGTAGTTAATAATTTTATTTTTTTGTTACTGACACGATCAGCTAGACAAAATCTTGAAAGTCTAAGAAAGCGCTGTATCTCACCCGCTGCTCTCCTCGGAGGTATGCGTGCTGGACTGGCCACAAGGACACCTTCCTGCTTCGGCGATCCCCGAGTCCTGCCCACTGGAATTCACTGATGTTATCGAAGTGTCTTGCCCTTTTCTGTGTTGGCGTGTTTAACGTCGTGTTGATTGTGGTGTATGGAACAGATTTTTTTGGATTTGCAGTATATGGACATAATAATATGGATATATATAACCTATTAATTGTAAATATCTACGACAGTAAAAAAGATAAATAATGTATTGGTGCCAAAAATGTTAAGCGGTAAATTACAAATATTCATAATTTAGATATAAATTCAGTAGATATAAATTAATGTAGGTAAGTGGACTAAATTACAATTATAGGTAATTTATTTAAAAAACACCTTCAATTTCTCATGAATAGCTGAATATGTAAATAATTATTAAAATGATGGTAGTGTATTAGTGTTTTGTAAACTATGCGTTGCGTTAGTACCAACTGTTGTCAGTAGTGAGAAAGTTGAGTAAGGCGGATCATTTGTTAGGAGTTATTTGATTAAAGAACACAAAAGGAGAGACACTTAATCCGACTCAGAATCCAGTAATCTTTCAATTTTGTGGTTTACTTAAAAGCTTAACTTGAAAGAGGAACGTAGGCTATTTGGTTGAACCTTTTGTTTATGCAAATAGTGAAATTAGAAAATGTAAATTAACATGTTCTTATTCCTTTATCTTATTTGCATTTAGATTAAGTGATTTAAATGTTTTAAATTTATTAACTCATGAACAATAACATCCAGGATAAGAGAAAAAAGGTTTATCAAAATTGTTTTTTACTGAAAATAAATTTCAATGTAATGTAATTGTTAACTACTGTCAAATATTTAAATTAATTAAATCTATCACTGGTACGAAATTGAACATTATCATGTCTTGTAGTTGTAAATTCGAAAACCTTACCTCTTCTGCAGCGGTCGTTGATTGAATTTGATGCACATTCTCTCATGTTTCTGGTTGAAGGCTTCAGAGCCATTCACATCAAATTGGTTCTTGACACATTTCTGATGTGCCTTTCCGAACTCTTCCACCGTGTTGCCATGAGGACAGGTCTTCTTCAGCGTGCTTTGATTAATGACGTCGATATAGGAATCAGCCTCACTATAAGATTGATTGAGTTCCTGACACTGGTTGCCACCCGATGGAAAGAGAGCTCCGAACTTAGTTAAGTGCTCAGTTGAAAAAGCGTTAAGGCGTTGCTGGGAATATGGTTTGTGGCGTTTTCTGTTAAGGCAAAAGATAGAAGAGGAGTCAGTCAATGGAAACGTAGAGTTAATATGTCGTTCTTGAGTGAACAATGGTGTTGAAAAGTCATCATGTCATTTTGCATAATCGTAAGCTTATTTTCGTTTATGGATACATACATTTCTAACATTCATAACATTAAAGGACAAATTAGTTCAAATATCGTACATAATATTATTTTGAATCATCTTTCTTACTTGTAAATATGCGATGCCGTTTTCAATACCATTATTTCACGATCCAAGTAACCTTAAAGATTGAAAATATACAGAAGATCTAAGTGTAGTATACAATATTATTGTGCAAAAGAATACAAAAGACGAGGTAAAAGAAATAATAAACCAGGTAATTTAAAAAATAATTTATTTATAATTAACAAACTCGATGGAGATAAATATGAGACAAGTAAATTAAATGACATTAAAACAGCTATCACAAATGCAGGCATGCATTTATAAATATTGGCAACAAAACCTTTATATGAAATAATGGGGCACATGCTTTCTTTTGTGGTGGTGATGATGTCTGAAATGCAACAGTAGAAAATAAAACGTCGCTTACCTTTGTTGAACGAAACAGATTAAAAACTGCTGATTAGTCAAATGAGAGACAATGTAGGTACTAAAACGATTTAGCTACAAAGTTTGTGAATAGATAATACTGAATGAAGATTTTAAAAGACGCTTTCTAGTGTATTTCTAAGAGCTTCAACTTCGTGTATCAAGCTAACTTATCTGTTTACACGTTTCATGTTACTTTTCAGTGTCTGCCAAACTTTAAACGTATCTTTATCGCTAATCAGATATCTAAGATTAGATGCATTGTGTTTTATAGAATCAAAATAATCAATTGCTGCTTTAAAACCTCTAAGGGTTTCAATGCTCACATACTCGTAACTTTCCTTTTGCCTTTTGTCGTCTCTGAATATCCAGCATAGAAAATAACCATGTTTACAATTTGGATAAAGTATGAAACCTTACCTCCTGGTTCTTCTAACACAGAGGATGCACACAGCAGTTGTGCAAGCACCTATAAACACCAAACATCCCAATGCCACAACACTAATCTCCATAGTGCTTAGTAACTTTACTGTTCTCGCTTGCACCATCGCAGTATCTCCAACTTCAAGGACTTTGAAGCCGACTAAATCATGGCGTAAGTCGACTTCTCTTCTAAGCAGTGATCTGAAAAAAGACAATAATAAAGTCAAACTTAATAAGAAGCTATACTTATTAACTTTGACTAGTATTGGTTAATGTAAATGATAACGAATTTTGCTGAAATTTTGTTTTTCGGTATTAAAGGTAATAACATAGTTTCAGGAAAAGGTAACTTACTTTTGCAATACTTCCATATCTATAATAGCGTTAGACATAGGATCCACAGCGTAAATAAACATGTCAGTCCTGAAAAAAACCCATGACCAAATCATTTTTTATTTCAGTCACTTATTGAGAAATATAAGCAGCAATAATAATGTTAAAAAGGGAAAATATAATAACAGTACTTATAAAATCAATAGTAGTAATGATAATGATATTAGTAGTTACAGATATAATGTTTCAATATTTAACAATTCATTGAACTTACGCGTATCCATCCATCGTGGTTTTAGCACTGGTCTCCAGCCTTCTAACTCTTACGTCAAGACCAGTCATATTAGAAAGGTACTGAGTGATATTGTCTACTTCCTTCTCGACCTCCATGGGCTTAGCAGCCACGACTATTACCAACTGTTTGTTTTCGTCTAATACATAAACCTGTATAAAAAACATTTAGTTATTTTTAAACTTTAGTCCAGTGGTAACTTCAAATGGCAATGATCTCTCTTAACATTTTTATGAATGAACGAGTCGGAGAAAAATAAAAGATACGAAACGAAAATCAATTACGTCTACTTTGACGATAAAAGCCTTTAAGTAGCTTACGAATACTTTTCAGAGCTTTTACGAACGTTTTCTTTCAATACTTCTTTTTAGCACATAGTTTATAAAGGTCAAGATTTATTTTTAGATAATTTTTCCGATATACTATTTATCAATTGGTTGGAAATCAAGAATAACTCCTACCTCTGTAACCTATTTAAAAAAAAATATAGAGTAGGTACACTGGAAGCCTTTTTGTTTTGAGGATATTTTATTGCGACGTTTTTTCTTTGCTTAATTATAGAAGTTGCACCAAAACTCTGACTTTGTTGCCTCTTTAATGAGGTGGAGTAACAAACAAGTTTTGGAGTTTAAACTTAGGATAAATTTGATCCTTGTAAATCCTTCAACATTTCTTCTCATGAAGCTGTCGGATGTTTTAATTTTTTGCCAACATAGAAAAATATGGGCTACAAAGTAGGATAAATAAGTTCTAGACTACACTTACTATTCAAATTACAGGAAAAAGATGGAACATCATTAATTTTCTATTAGTTTAGTGCTATTTGACCATAGCTCGCATAAACACAAAACTTTTCGGAAGTGTCTTTCAGAGAACTAAATTCACTTATTAAAATTTTTATCTATAGAATACTTACAAACACATTAGCAATAGCTGATCGTCCATCGTCAGCGCCTCGTCTATCTGTTGCCTTTACGTCAAAGCCTATAATTCGTCCAGCATCCCTGAGGAAGCTGCCTGCAGCCCTCACTCGACCCGTAACAGAATCTACGGTAAACCTGGCGCCCTCCGAATTTATCACTTGATACCGTATATCTGCGTTGATTCCTATGTCTGCATCAGTCGCCTGCAAAAATTAAAATATTGGATAATGTGATGACCATTCGGTATATTAAGCGTAGATTACTGAAATTCAAAAAAACTAATTTTATAAAACAACATCAAGTGATGCAACATCTTACTTGCAATTGAATAACTTCATATCCAAATGATGCTGTAGTTGGTATAGCTGTTACCATTGGGCGACCTCCGTTGATGAACCTGGGAGCGTTATCGTTAATATCTCGTATTCTTACAACTACCTTTACATCAAACTTCGTCATGCCTTCTAGGACGTCGTCTGACACTGGGTATATCATATGGGGAAGTTCTCTACTAATCTTTTGTCTTTCAGCTCTTATTATTATCTCATAAACGTCTCTTGTTTCTCTGTCTGGGCTTCTTACTAAATATAATGTACCATTGCGAGGATCAATCACAAACGATTTCTTGATGTCAGTGTCATTTTCATTTAAGATGAAATATTTCATTTTAAAGTTTTCATAATACTCTGTTAGATTGAGGGTCACCAACTCAACAGGAGTATGAGCATTTTCTTCGATTTCTAATTCGTAATACCTTGAAATAAATACTGGTTTGTTAGAAACCTCTATATCGTCTGGAATGTCTTTAACCGTAAGCATTACTACTGCCGTTGAACTTAAGCTTGGTGATCCCAAGTCAGAAGCTATTATAGTGATATTGTGTACTGTTTGACTTTCATAATCTAACCTTCCAGTGGTTGTTATAATTCCTTCTTTTGAATCTATTGCAAAAATATTAAGTAGATTTTTTCGCTGAGGTAAACTATACAAAATTAGGCCATTTCCGTTACCGATAAAATCAGAATCGTTTGCATATACTCTTGTTACTAAAGTACCAATTGGTGCATTTTCTTCTAATGACACTTTATAAACTGGCAGTATCATGACGGAATCAAAATTATGATTAGAAATTTCATCTGCTTCAGGATGTTTCCATTCTAATAACTCATCGTACGCAAAAAACTTCGGTGGATTATCATTGACATCTAAAACTTGCACCTCAACACTAACCGAAGATGATAACTTCTTTTCAAGACCATTATCTTGAGCGACAACAGTTATAGTATATTTATCTTCTTTTTCTCTATCTAATTCACCATTAACACTAAACACTCCGCTGAGAGGTGATATTTCAAAAGGAATATCTTTACCAAGTGGTTGTATAAAATAAGTCAAGTTTGCATTCTGACCGAAATCAGCATCAGTTGCATCTACTTTACCTAAAACTCTTCGGCTATATTGTGCTTCTTCTACATTGAAGTTATACCATGCTTTTTTAAACATAGGAAAATGATCATTTACATCTTTTATAAATAACCGGATTGTTATATAGTCACTTAAATCTCCCCCATCCAATGCTGACACATTTAAACGAAATTCTGATTCTGGTGGCAAGGCTCTAGCGACAACTATGTGTCCGTGTCTTTCATTTATTACAAAAAATCTCTTAAGCTGTGCCGCATTGGAAGGAATAGCATAGGGAGGCATGTAAACTTCTGAAATAAATTCATACCTTATTTGACCATTTGGACCACTATCTCTGTCCATAGCATTTAATTTAAGTATAGTAGAGCCAATAGCCACATTTTCAGGAACCATAAACATAGGACCCGAAGAGTCCGACGCAATCACAAATTTGTTTTTTGGTTTAGCTTCAACTTTAATTATAGTTCCATTTAAATCGTTCCTTTTTTCTTTATAAATTTTAACTAATGTCTTTTCATCAACTTCTAATAATTCAATATTTTCGCCAAATGGAATTATAATTTGATTGTACTTTGGTTGATTATCATTTTCATCTAGAACGGTTATTGCAAGTTTTGTTTCAGAGCTAAGACTGCTTTTATCTCTTGCAACGATTTTTAATAAGTAAATGCTTTTTTCTTCGCGATCTAATTTATCACCAATATATGTGACAACTCCAGATTCTTCGTTTACAGTGAACAAATCATGACCTTCTCCAAAAATTGTGTAAGTAAATACCGCGTTTTGACCCACATCAGCATCTTTGGCATGTATTTTTTGGGTCATTTTTACTTCTGTACCTTTTTTGGCATTTTCATTAATAAAGCCTTCGTAAGCAAGAGACTCAAATATCGGCGGATTATCATTTTCATCTTCGACATAAATTGTAACTTGATATAAGCCAGCCCCAGATATTACACCTTTGTTAAACTCAGCAATCACAGTCACTCTATATGTATCCCTTTTTTCTCTGTCCAATGGCTTTTGAGCAAATATCGTGCCATCTTGTCCTAGAAAGTAAATAAACCAAATTATAGTTACAATAGTTTTGAAACTTTCCTCAGTAATGGTTTTTTCTTTCATTAAAAAAATATTTTTCGTACCTATTGCAATATCATCCGTGATATCTTGCTGATTGGCAATAAAAAATTGAATGTTACCGCTACTATTGAAAGCCATAGCACTCATATTGACATTGAATATTTTTCCAATTGTTGCGCCTGCAACATTCTCTTTGACTCGAAACACCAATGGTGACTGCGTTCCCCTGGAATAACAAAATACCGTTATTGAGAATCAAAAGACTAAAAGAAATATTATAGTAAGTTAATAATTACTTCAAAAATACACCTCTCTCGTCGTTAACGTCAACAACGTGGACTGTAGTGTTGGTCGATATTGTAATGTTAAGCCTTTCTTGAATAGCTACAGCTTCAAAGTCATATATTGGTCGTTCAAACTTTGATAGCTCATCTATGACTGTTATAACTCCTGAACGCTCTTCAACAGCAAACGGCACTGAAAATATAATTGAATAATGATTTTAATTCATATTTAAAAATAGAGAATTATAAATAGAGAATTACGAAAATGGAAAATGCGATTAAATTTTATTAACACATACCGCCTTCTTCATATCCATGTAATAGATCATACGATACATCTGATTTTTCCATTGCATCGTTAACACGTATTTGTCCAACACTAGTACCAATACCAACATTTGATCCAACCCAAAATTCGTAAGGTGCACCTATGAAATCGGGTCGCTCTGGCTTAGAACCTGAAATAACATTAGTTATTCGATATTCTAGTCATGGAGAGAGACTCGTGCCTAGCACTGGATCTTAAAAAAAGTGTTGCAGGAATTATTAAAATTGTATTTTTATTTAAGATATTATATGACTAACCTTTTTGAGCTCTTGTTACGTCTATAGTAACAACAGCCAAAGAATATCTTCTTTCGCTTGGGTTAGCTGGTTGATCTGACGCTTCAACAAAAAGTGCGTGCCTGCCTTGTAAAATTGGTGATTCAGCTAGACTTACGACTCCCGTTTCTGCATCCACTTGAAAGGGTGATGTTATAGTCAAATTACTAGTTCTTTGCAAGTCATATAAAACCATACCATTTCTACCCAAATCTGGATCAACTGCTTTGACCTTTCCAATATAAGTTCCGACGTTTGCATTGGATTTGACGACAAACTCATAAAGGTTGCTCGGCACAAATACAGGGTTATTATCATTGGCGTCTAGTAAAGTGACCTCTACAGTCACAAATGACATAAGTTGGTGGATGTCTTCAAAATATTCAATGTTTTCGCTCTTAGTACCTATCTTGTCAGGAAAGACGTATAAAGTTTTGTCTTTTAAATTTGTTCTCGGAGTGGTTGGATTTCTACGCCACTTTGCGAGCCTCTGCTTGTCAAGGAACGTTCCGACTACACTTGGGTTCTTTTCTTTGGCATACACTTTCATTCGTAGTGAAGAATGCTGTTCTCTGTCCAAAACAGTCTGAAAGCAATATCAAAAGATCACTATTATGTTTCGAAAAAAATTGGGACGTGACTTTGTTCTAGTTTTGAAAAAAAATTAATTAAAGATTGTTTCTGTCCTGAATATAAATAAATATTTTGTTAACATATTTCATGTTCTTTTCCAGTTCTGTCGTTAGGTAGTATACTTCCTTTTCTATTATATTTACTAGTTTTTAATTTTTACCTGGTTCCTGACAGTTAGCCATCCACTCCTGGGATCAATAGCAAAGGCGCCCTCAGGGTCATTTAGCTGATACGTGAACTCCCCGTTATCACCCTGATCCTTATCCGTGGCCATCACTTGAAGCACACTGAAACCTGAAATAATGATAATGCTTTTGAGACACTTGTGTCAATTAATGTTTCTTTAATTTTATTTCTATGTCTAAAGTAAAAGCATACCGCAATTGACTACTGCAATATGTATATTATTATATTCTTCCTACACAATCTTTTTTTTGTTCGATTAAATTTATCCAATATTTTGAAAGCAAAAGTTGTTCAAAAGTTACTTCAGAACGAACGTTGAACCCGAATAAAATTTCCAACAGTGTGCTTTGAGCGCTCAAGTGAAAATATTTTTTCACGTCGAAGTACCAATATTAAATATTTATAAATCAAGTTCAGCTATAATTAACCAAGTTAACCACAAGTTATTTTTAGTGTGGTATTCGGGATTTTCCTTCTGTACCTACTTTGAATGAAGAGTTCTAAAAATATCGCGATGACAGACTCGTATTTCTATATCATAGGTTTGACACACACTACCTAAACATTTCTAACCCGCATTTCTCCGGAACTATTCTGAACTTCCGGAACTAATTTGTTAAATAAAATCAGGCTTCAATTTCCTTTGAGATCAGTAATGAAAGTCATCAATCAAATACAAAAGTGCTGGCATTGGTCTAAAGCAAAAATTGGTCAAAGTTAGAAAAAGTGACACCACATTATAAGGTTGCGACCAGATGCCCACCCAATCCCAGGGGTCATAAGGAGCAAATGCCATTATTTTCTTACCATTGGGCAAATTCTCCACGATGCTGATGTTATAGAAGTCCACTTCGAAATCCGGTAGATTGTCGTTGAGATCTAGAATTTCTACTTCGATCCTCGCTTGCGCTGTCTTCAGCGGATTGTCCACTTGCGAGGCTTGAACTTGCAGAACGTAGGTATTCCCTGGAAACGTTATTAGTTTAACATGAAAGTAAATTCAAATAATGTTACCATCTCAATTTTTAAATTTAATATTACCAGAAATAATATTTCGTTTAACACATCATGGTACCGGTTACTCGATCGCTTCTTATTTTTTTCGGGTTTAACTTTTGTAACCTCCTAAGATTAGGATATAGCTCCTGTTGTCGCTTACCAGGTAAAGAAGGCTCAGAATCTAAATCAACTTCCTTCTCCAAGAATAGGCTACCATTCAGCGCGCTTAGCAGGAACAGTCGTTTCTCGTTCCCGGAGACCAGCTCGTAGCGGATAGGAGCTGCCACCCCCGTGTCCTGGTCGAAAGCTCTGATAGGATGCTCGAACACTAACTCTTTATGGATCCTTTTACCCTGAATGTACAAGACATTAAAGAATTTAGTTTGATGTTAATAGAATAAGTGTTGATATTGTATATTTTTTGAGTAGTTTCTGCATAATAAGAGAGTTAGCACATGAATCTTTTACAGATACATAATTACCAAGGCACAGAGAATACAGAGAGTAGGGAAAAATCCGAGCCCAGCAGTCGGCCACCGAAATGGCTGCAGGCATTATATACTTTATTGTATAGCCTTATTAAATAAATAACAGATACGGAAATACTTTCGGTTTTATCTAGCACAACTTTGGCCTTAAAATTGATCATTTCCATTGGTATCTGCCTTGTCCACACCTTGAAACAAAAATAAGAAACTTACATGCAATGGATAGAACTCGGGGATTTGAATTTTATATACTTCTTGGGTGAATTTTGGAGGGAGATCGTCGTTGTCCTGCACCATTACGTGAATGGTCGTGTTGGTGCTTCGAGGTGGAGATCCGCGATCCTAAAATATGACAAGAAGAGACACAGTGATTATGCTGTTCACATAATATTATGTTAAAGAATTAGAACATGATACCACAACAAAATGAAGTCTATATGTAAAGTTTGTTTATAAACAACTACTCGTAGCGACAAAAGAAAACCTGATTGAAAGCGTAAACATTGATTGTTGAAGAACACTTCACTTTCTGATCCAGTTTTAACAGAGCTATAGAATATTTTGGAAAAATGCAAACTATAAAATTGGATACTGAATTATTTTATGAAATAAAGAGCCAAACTTTACTTACGGAAGCAGTTAAAGTGAGAATAAACTCTTTGTCGCCACTATCGAAATCCAGGGGTTTGGTCAGGATCAGAGCAGGCTTATGGGAGCTCTCGAAGGCAAACCGACCCTCTGGGTCCCCTGATGTGATGCTGTACTGGACATCTGAGTTGGGAGTGTTCGGTTTGTCGCGGTCAAATGCACGGACACCCTTGAAGATGGTTAGACCTACAAAGTTGAAATATTTATTGAAAGTATCTGTTAAGTCCAGCTCTTAACACTTCCCTATGTCGTAACTTTATAGTTATAATATTTACAGTAATTTATTTACTGATCGGAATGCAAGTGTCTTCGAAGACATGAAAAAGCTATAGCTTCTTTTATAGCAAAATTCCATACCATACGTTTTAACATTATACCTACTTATTTTCAAGGTTTTTGGCATTGTTTATTATAAAACTAATTTGGAAGATTACAAAAGTTTGCTATGTATCTTAGTGCTTGAGTGTTGTTCCTTCATCTTCAAACATGGTATACATAATATATTATTACGACTCGCGTCGTGCTTTCCATGGCAGCCAACCATTTTAAGGGTCCGACTTTAATTCCCAGTGGGGCAGAAATTTGCAAGCTGAATTTAGATTTCTTATTTCGGTCCGGGAGTTTGTTTAGTTGTCATTGTGTGTTTAAGCAGTTCGCGGTGGAGTGGTAGTAACGCACATGCTTAGCTGTCACTTGTGATCACTATCAGGCTTAAG
>DWAV01001370.1:0-13832 GCA_018231305.1 Noctuana lactifera
CTTCAACCCCTTTATGTCCCACTGCTGGGCACGGGTCTCTCCTTACAACTGGCGAAGGCCTGGAGCACCACGCTGCTCCAATGCGGATTGGTGGAGAATGTATATGGTGTATGTTTATTATTATGTATATGACGTGCATATAAGGTGTGTATCGTTTGTCCATCAATATTGCAGCAGTAGTGAATCCACACGAAGCTCGAATAAACTGAATTATGCCTGTCAGACTAGCCGAGTGAACGCAGAATGTTTTGATTAGGTACATTGAAAGATTATTTTCAAATAATCAATCGAGCGAAAAGATAAGATTATTTTTATCACGTTTATGTGAGCTTCAGATGTTACAGAATTTTAATCGTGATTTTCAACCACTTCAAAACGGTTGTTTTTAATTTGTGATTCGTTTAGACTGGGAGCATTCCATAAAGATAGATGGATGAATAACAATTCAGTTTGATCAGCGCGTTGTTAATTGAGTATGAATAGCCCATTTTTTGGGGTTTGATACTTCCATATGTATATATAAATTAGAGGAAATAATGGTTAGGACTTAAGTTTATTTTATTAAAGATATGGTTTTAATTATTTCAAATAATACATTCTAAACTTTAATGATATTTTATTTCAAATGATTAATTAAAACTTTCAGTTTGATCTTACGTCTGACTGAAGAACTGTATAAATCTGTCATCGCTTGATGACAAAGTTTAAAAGGATATTTCAAATAACATAAACCACAAAACCTTTAACTTAATCAATTTTCACTCAGAGTAAAAGGGAACACAATTCAAGGAAGCTTTAAAGACTCTTGGGGAGAAATTGTCGATATAATTATGATAAACAATCTCGGAAAATTGTTGGAGTGAGTAAGCATGATCGCTTGCGGGAAACTCTATAGAAATTCCTACAGAGGCCACGCTTAGGTATATATTATATTATTAATATATACCTTGTTAATTAACTCTTGCCAAATTTATTTCCGTAAACAATATCTGAATTTTAAATGTACCTACTGAACGCTGACGAGTTTTAATGGAAAAGTAATGTACCTAAGTGCCTAATCTAAAGGGACTAAAATGAAATGTTTAAATTTAAATAATGAAACTTCTTGTATTTTTTGTAAGTAAAGTTATTTTACCACAAATTCCGAAGCTTTTTCACTAAAGTATTAGACGTCACGGCCTTATATTTTTTATTAATTACTTCTTGGAAATTGGAACTTACGCACAAAATGTAGGGTTTTAATAATACTGATCTAGTTTTCTGGCTACATGAAAACTAAATCTTTGATACTAAAAAAAGACAAGCGATAAATCGTTCTACGTTATTTTCTAGAACATATTATTTAAAAAACTTTTTAAGGAAAATTAAAAAGAAAAAAAATTTAAAGGTATTTCCATAAAAAATGTATTATAAGTATGTTTAACAGCTACAGCTTGTGACCGTGTATTCTCCAGCACAGTTTATTAAAAATAATACTGGAACACACATGGGGCGAAGTAAGGCAACAATTATATAACGCAATCAACAATTATTCATGAATATAACGTCATGTCACAGTGGAATTAACTCTGTTAGCTCGTAAACATGTTCTGACGTTGATTTATATCATTAATTCCTGTGTTCAAAGCCATAAACGTTAAACAAGTGTTTTAATAAATATCCCATGCCTTACAGGCAGCCATGTGAGCCGTTCCACAATAATCGGATAATCCATTCTAAACTTTGTCTTATTCTCGAGGGATTGAACCTGCAACTCTGTACGATTATGTACCCAATAGAATTTATATATAAATAAATTTTATACAATCGAGGGGTTTGGATAACTTGAAAATGTTATCCGTAATTTATTCAATTACGTGCTTTGAAGTTCTTGTGAGAATGGAATCCTACTTTTCAAATAACTTAAAGTTGATCTTGAAGTCCCGTAGTCTTTTTGGCAATTTTTTAGCAAAAAATATATACAGAAAATATTAGAACCGGCTTCAAAATAAAATCGTAGGAAATAGTTTATTACGGAGTTCAAGAATTGATTTTGGAGTCGATTCCTTATTGGAAATTTTCTGAACAAAAAACTAAACTTCCCAGATTACAATCAAATTATATGTATACTTGTAGGTAGTTAATATAACTTATTATATAAAGTCATAATATTTCCAGGCTTAATTCTCGAAGACCGAAACAATCAGTAAAACAGAAAAGATAAAAGCATTGTCGCCTTGGAACGTTCACGTTTTTGCCAAGGGTCTGTCGTAAAACTTTATTAGGCGCATTAAGGTCGTGGTTGAATCCTGTTTATGTAATCGCCTCCGGGGACCTTTACCAGGAAAAATATTAAGTGAAAAAAGAACATACAATGTCACCCTCGCTAAGGTTATTTTTACTATAACCAACACCTTACGCGGCTATGCACAGTAATTTACCTCGTTTTCCTGTTTGTTATATAGCACTTGATGTAGTTTAGAAATGGAGTTATATAGTGAAGAATGTCTTTTTGACAAAGATTTATTGACTAAAGTAATTATAGCTTTTTTTTCACTGTTTATTTATTTCAATTATTTATTTATGTTTATAAAGATATATTAACTGAGGGCTTCAATGTTTTCCTTAAATTTGTGACCACCGAAGCAATTAAAGTTAAATTAAAATTACTCTCACATAAACGTAAATGTGGTCGTTAAATGTCGAGCAGACAGTAGCTCTTGAAACAAAAAACTCAATCTTGGTAAATTAAACGTTCAAAGTGAATTTTGTCCTTTGCGGAAATTTCGTTGTGAATAACAATTGGAAAGCTGTCAGGAGCGATAGTAAATTCTTAACATGACGTATTCATATGCGGGGCCGGTGGAAGTGGAATGTGGCAAATAACACAAAAAGAACGTAGGCATATATCATGAAAAAAACAACAATAACATGAGCAAATTATCTTTATTGTACACAGTCATGATAAATAATAATACAGAAACAAATTTTTTAAATTTTGTAAAGGTGTCACTAAACAAGAGAACTCTTCCGGGAAAACAATTGGAGTTAAAAACAGATATCGAGCAAGAAGGTGATATCTCTGAGAACAGTAAGGAGCGAGGCAACCGACTTCGTATGAATAATTTGACGAATATTGCTATGTAGAATCGCATTCACGAGTTCGTGACTTCAATAACACGTAGAAATGCAAATTGCATGCTACTGTTTGATTAGGTACACAGTATGTGTAGTGCCAAGTCAATTTAGATAGGAACGAATACAAAAGTTCTTTTTCTTTGTTTTATTGAAGTTGCAAGTAATTTAACCAACATTTACCGTTCACTTACGATTACTTCCTAATACCTAAAACCCATTTAAAGATAGAATGACACATAAGTAGGAAAAGATCTATCAATGTATCTTTGTATTATCATTGAACCCCGGAAAATTAAAGATACCTTTTTACTTTTTACTTATTATGATGTTGACCATTATCTTTCTTCAGCTGATATTCGTAACGTAAAATTTAAATTTGATAATAGTTTTCGTTTTAGTCGCTGTATAAATCGGACTTTACATTTATATCTAAAATCTGACAAGCATGTTTTTAATTTTAAATATGTATGTGAACGTACATTCTCGTAAGTACAAAGCGACATTGACAAGTGAGCTGCCTGGAAGCCACAACGTCTCCACGACTTTGGGCTTACACGGATCTAAGGAGCCGTCTGCGTCATCCCGCTTGACTGATTATTATATGCACGGTTCTTCTGTGTTCGGTATGTTGCGTAATTATTCATTTATTCAGCTGAGTAACAAATAATAAATCATATGGAAATTCAGGTGAGCTATGAAATAATCAGATATTTTTTTACTAAACACTTCTTATTTTACTTCTTGTGGTTTTAAGTCTAATACATAATTATTATAATGTCCAAAATGTAAAACCCACGGGGATCAAATGATGAATATATAATACAACTGCAACCACTGTAACTGAACTGGTATTAAACTATTTCGGTAGAAATAAACAAAAACAAAGTCTTTACAAAATCGTTTCTGAGGAGGGTAAAAATCTATACACCTAACACAATAATGAAAAGGCAATAAACCAATTTGCGAAAACTTAACATAACTAAAAATTATTATATAATTCTGATTAACAAGTAAAACGATGATTGTCCACCTATGTTTGTTTAACTATTATAATTAATCTTCCGTAAGCAAAAAGACCATTACTACAAAGTAGGCCAGGATTCGTTGGTGACTATCTAAATTAATGACCATCTCCTCTCGACAGCCTTTGAGGTAAGGTAATGTAATGTATCTTGCCCTAGAACCTGCCCTTTCATTTATTATTATACACTTATACTATGATATTTGTTTATAGAAGACTCTCTGGACAGAGCACCTGATTTTAAGTGGTTTTAGTAGTGGTTTAAGTTTTAGTAAGCAACACATTATCTTACTTCAATATTGCTTCTAATTCAAATAAAAAATGTAGTTAAATAATACCTAGGAAATAAATTTATTATGAATGTGTCGGCTATTCGCAACAAAATATTCATTTACTCAATCAAAACATAATAAGTGATACTATACGTTGTTCACAAGAATTATTTTAGACAAGGCAACACTACCATAAAGAGTTCTCGGGGCCTTTATACACGAGAGATATGATTTCTAACAAACTCAAAGTCGTGAGTATTGTATCCACTATTAAATTAGCACTTTATGAAACTCAGACAAGCACGAAACAAAAATATTTTTTTCTTGCTAAAATCCCATTTTAAGGTTGGTAGGCAGCCAGATATATTTTGTTGGCTTGTCACCAAAAACATAGAATTTCATGGATGCTGAAAATATACATTGTTTTTACCCATTAATTTAAATTAACATTTAAAACGGTAATTTAAATTAATGTTAGTATTTTCTAATTTATGCCAGTTTATTCGAGGAATGACGTATTGTTTTAAAAATAATACTACATATACTCTTCTTGTTATAACCTAATATATGTATATTATGATATCTCTAAAAAAGGCAACTTTTATATGCAATTCACGTTTTGAATTTAAAATAAGCATCAATAGTTCCATTAAAATGCTTTAAATGAGCGAAGCAGCGTGAAATTTGGAGGATTACAAATGAAAATCCATTTAACACGTTGTTAGGCATAGAGATTTCCCCGAAACCGCTCGCACTGAATCCGAACACGACGTTTGATGGATGAAGGAAGGCTTTATACCCGTGCCAGGATGCAGCAATGCTCTTTATCTACGTAATTTTTAATAAACTATAAAACATTAAAATTTTATTAGATTTCAGAATAAATATTAGGGTAAATAATAGATTTGAAGTTAAGGGTGGTTAGGTCATAGCTTGCCTTTTTACAACTATAATTATAAAAGAAAATTATATATGTACCTATGTATATAAGTATTATACAACTCATTTATTGTATTTACACTAATATTATACATTTACATTACATTACATTTATATTTTTATCGTAAAACAAAACATTTAATATTCGTAGTATACAGACACCCGCATGCAGAACTAAATATTTGCATATAATAGTCCACATCGTTAAACTGCTCGGATAAGTGGAACCTTTCGTTACAATTTCGAGATAGCACAACCGCAATTAATCACTTTTTATCATTCCGAGCAGGGTTTTCCCCAATTTACCCGTGTGTACTTTAACATCCCACTAGGAAGATTTAGTATAGTACGTATGAAGGATGAAGTTTTCCCTATTACGTTAATGTAATTTTCATGATGCCCCTGGCACGAAAACGCACGTATTTGACACTACGGACATTTTAATTATGAAACATAATATGAACTCATGCCTGATTTTCATTTGCACCCGTGGCCCCACGCAAGGTTTCTCACAATATGTGTCTCTTATTTCATCTTTAAAATTTCTATTCCACCAGGAATCGAACTCAGGACCCCTCATTAGCTGATTACCACTACAGCACTCAAGTCGTCAATTATTGTTATACATATACAACTTAAATCTTAGTAAGCTTAAATACATTATTATAGTCTAAAAGACTCAGGGATAAAGGGACGGCGCCGGCGGAAGCTCAGTAATACAGTACATTCCTGTTGGCACCCTTTGAATATGGAACATTAAAGTCTCACAGGAAAAGTCAATGTACTCTTCTCTAAAACGACAAGTTATTGAATCTAGTATATTTACGAACGCAGCTATACCAAAATAACAATAACTTGTTAGTAGAGTTCATAGTGGCTGTGGTACCACGGCAAACTGTACTCGTACGAGTTCTAACTTACTCGTAACAAACCACTACTATTATTTTGCTGTTATTACGCTACTGTTCTAAGTTCTAACATTATTAAACCATTTGTTAAGTACATTTTGTAGATATTTTTATTGCTATTAGTTACGTGTTCTCTTAGAAAAGTTGCAGTAGTGAAATTGTAACTGCAAAAGTTTGATTACTGCTAAAAGTTTTAATTGCCACTGAACGGAATTTCCGGTGAGCTGCGGGCTTACTTTCAATATTTTATTTTTATTTCTGCACCAGTTTCAATTGCGACTCGCCATTTTACACTGAACCTTGATAAACAAGCTTTTAAATAGATTTTTTTTATATTTGTTCTATTTGTTACAATTTAGTAAACTATTTCACTATAAGTTTTTATATGTTTGAATTTGTTATTTAATTAACGTAGATTCTTCCTGAAGTGAAAACTCTTGAAAAGTTTATGAAATGTAAAAATGAATATGTATTGGTTATCAAGTTAATTAAGCAAGATGTTTCTAGTAGCTGTTCCTTCGCAAAGCAATTATAAAACCAACCGTGTCAGGACCCTGATTGGTCACTTCGATCACCTCAGGGCTACGACAAGTGATGATGACGACTCCGTAACATACGATTGTAATGGAATTTTAATTTAAGATTATTCTTACGAACATTAGATTTGGCAATTATAGCCTACACTAGAAATAGCCTATAAATGCGCATCCATATGCATTTGATAATATTGTTTTTAATACCGATCTTGGTCTAAAACTAAAAACAGTGAAATACACTTATGAAATTTATTTAAGGAGATTAAAATTATAAATTAAAAAAAAATATGTAATATTGATATTAATCTTAAATAAAGTATCACAACGAAATTTAATAATACCTGTTTGTAGAATAGTTAATTACATTCAAAGTAACCCGAAATACTGGTAGTTTAACGGTTAGCGTAAAATAATTGGTATTTCATGTAGGTAAAACGTTGGCGGTTTTCCCATAACAGTTTCGGTAAATCCAAACATGAAGTTTGATAGATGGATGTTGCAATTACAATATCTATAGTACGAGTAGTTAGTAGGTAGGTACTGCGTTATGCGAATACATTTTCAGCTTAACTTACTGTAATATCGAGGATACGACTGAACCAAATATTTAATTTTTTATTTTGGAGAATTATTGTATAATACAATAAAACATCTAGTGAAAGTCTTTGGCACCAATTTATAACAAATTTTATTTATTATTTATAGTTTTTAGATTTAATAGACACCTACTGTTAAAAATAATACCGACCTATTGCTACGTGTAGATAGTTGTGTTCGAACAAAATATAAAAGTCCGTACTTAGGAACTACTATTTGACCGCTGTTTAAATAAATTAAAGAGCATCAATGCAATGCCTGGTTCGAGCAATTAAAAATGTTTCTACGTAACCATTCCATTTCATACTTTAGTTTACTTTGTTTAAAGGTGTCTCGAGAAATTAGTTGCAGGAAATTTTCTGATGATCATGGCAAAAGTTTTAATTACCCGTGAACGTCATTTCCAACTAACTCGATGCGAATGCAGTTTTATCTACTCGTATTTTATTTGTATGAAAATAAAGTTGTGACGTTGCAATTCAGTGTTTTCTGGAATTATGTTCCATTTACACTTTGTAATCTAGCTTTTATAAAGTTATAAGTTTGACTGGGTATTGATTAACAAATAATTGTTTTGGTATTTTGTACCTATAAGTCCTTCAATTTTTTTATACTTATGACTTTTTTCTTCCGAAATGTTATTTAAAATAAACATAACGTCTTAACTGTCTTCTTTTTGTAGAACATCAACACATAGATAACACACATAACGCCTATATTTAATGGCATTATATCCAATTACGGTGTCTATGGTGATATAAAAAGCATATTTTGCATGGATGCTCGATTTTATTTCAGTTACAAACTACGTCAAAAAGTGAGTGACATCGACAAGGAGTCATAATGCTCATACGGCAAGCTCATAAAATTTTATAGGCAGCTCGGTACAGGATGTGTCCCGGGGGAGTGACACTCCGCCTCGTATTAAGCCTCCTTGAGACACACTTGCCTAACCGTGATTAATTTGTTTTATCTGCTATAAACGCCGCAGGCTCCGGCGATTTATTTCGCCCGAACACATCCTGATGAGACAATGAATAGGTGTTTGTATTGTAACTCGTACTTCCCTTTTACGTATACTCAAGGAAGATTCAGCTAGGGTGTCGGCGCGAAATGTTCCTTAATTAAGTATTTGCGCATGCAGTTAGGAGTGCTTAACTGCGACTTTGTTCACGTCGATTTGAAATAAAAACATACTTTACGATTACTATTTATTCCCACCACATCTATGTATATTTACTATCATCACTTTACTACCTCAATCTTGCACTCATTTAAGAAAAACATACTACACTAGTAAACAAGGTATCAAAAATAAAGTGGAAAAATACAGTTTTGAATAATAAAATATGTTATACAATACTCAAGTTAAAACCACTAGCCCCGATGTCTAACTATGGAAATTGTGAGAATGTTTGTTTATGTGATAAACTTGTGCGAACTCATATACCCGTATATTGTTGATCGTAGCGACCAAACTTCCGCAGCTCTAAACAGATTTCGATCAAACTTGGTTTTCATGTTTATGGTTTAAGTATATAGGTCAAACAGCAATCAGAGCTTAGACTTTAGATTAGACGTATTGGTTTTTGAATATGGTACCAACTACGATATAGTATTTGTAACTAACATTTCTGTTTATCTACAGACGAATATTGAATTACGCCTTAGAAATATTCAAACTCACAAATTTCATACCATTTCATGGTCAAAAAGCACACATTTTGGAGTATTTATGTGGTATGAAAAACCTATATTAGACCAACTCTGTCAGACTGTAACAGTTTTTAAGTGTGTTTTGTAAGTGTGAGCAATTGGCTGTGAAGTGATAGTAAGCAAATGAATGTCTCAAGTGAAACTTATCAGGTTAAAAACGTAAAGTGTAATGAAGAAAAAAAAAGATTTTAAGTAAGTCTTCAATACTATATATTTAACTCTATGATAGCACATATTTTAATGAACATCGTTTATTTAAGACTAAAAAATAGTGCAGAATTAAATAAATTGGAAATAGGAACGAGGATTAAAGTGTAAAATAGTAGCAGACTCTTAATGCTTTCTATATCGTTGGACTTCAGCACGGCTTAACGTGGTCTTTAACTGTCTACATCTGCTAATTGCTTCCGAACTTGTTTTCAGCATAATTTTGGCTAATTGCAGCGTGCACTCGGCGCCGCGCCAAATAAGTAACAAGTAGCTCAGGAAAAGGTTTCCTAAATCACACTGGAAGTAACCCCAAGTAATTGGCACTTTAGCTGTGGCATACCGTTGTTATTTTTATGCAATATTTGTGACTGCATTGCACCGATATTTTAGTAGTTTCGTGTAAAGATAATACAATAAAATCAAGCTATAAAAATATTCCTTATTATGTAGCCAATAGTGAGTGAGTAAGTGATACTGAAATGCGACACTGCATGGCCACTGGTAATATTAGCCGCAGGGAAACACAAGCGTGAAACTACAGACACATTAGGAGTTCATACGGACTGTAACAAATGGACCGATATAATTCGGAAAGGCAAACTTTTTCATTGTGTTAACTTTTTGCCAGGGGAATGCGCGTGGCAAAACATTGTGATCGTTTCACGGCTCATGTTTTGATAACGCTGTGACATTGTTATCTCATTTGATGAATGGACTTTTTGTTACAAATGGACGTTGTTATTTCGCTAGTGAACTCGCCCGCCCTGAGTGTTTTTCGAAAGGCGAACGTTGACGGATGAAATGTTTTTGTCGTATTCGCGGACAACGAATTCTTTTCCTATTTTGTGAGCTTGTAGCGCTATTTTGTTCCGGGCTAAACGGTGACAGCTCGTAGCTGGAATTTCATTGAAGCCGAACGAATGATTCAAATAAAATATCTTGAATGAAAAGTGGTATATTAAATCTCAGGAGCTTACCAGATTAGGAATGTCATTGGCATGCAGAGAACTTAAGTTCAAGAAAGGATTTATACGAAGGAAATGAAAATTGTTCGGGAAGTCACTGTAACAAAGAACTCATTTAAGACAAAGTGTCACATTCCATTGTTTGATACTGCCAAAGCGATTCTTGAATTTTGAAGAAGATACTTGAGACTTACTTATTCATTCCTACCTTAGAAAAAAATTTGGATGACGAACGTCATTATGCGCTTAGGCAAGTTGTAAAGTAAATTTAATCTCGGGTTTTAGTCCCGTATTGGACACGTTCATAAAGTTTATTTAGGTATGTGAATATTCTCAAACTTACGTATTAAAAGGTAGGAAACCTTACATATAATATAATAGGCACCTAAGTAGTTCCTAGTTCAACCTAATTCGTATTAGTAAGTAAATTTAGCCTGGAGGCAAAAGTACCTACATAGAACTTTTCAAGCATTCAATTCCATACGGCAAATCACACTCTTCCGTTGCTACGATTTCCGACGACATCACCTATATTAACTTTAAGAGCCCTCTGTCATCAACTTCCAGCGGAGAATAAATCCGAATCAAGAATAAATTAAGGTCTTTGTGCCACTGAATTGTCCCCACTTTTCAATACGGCCAACCGGTCGCGGTTTTGCCAGGTACAGCCTTTCACGTACAAATAAACATGTGATTTACGAATATATCCATCGTTTCAAACGACATCGACAGCGTTCTGGCTCTACCTCTGCGTGTTTGGGGCATGTTACGTAATTACGACTATACCTTCCATCTTACAAAAAACCTTTCGGGTTTAACCCCTGTAATGGATTTTAGTATCCAAACCCTCCTACCCTTGCAATACAAATTGGGTTTTAAGAATAAAATATTATCCATGCTATGTTCTTACAACCAATATGGGTGGTCTGTCGGAAGGTTTTAGATTATGTATGAGCGAATACTATTGATTCATGGAAGTAGAGTCAGATCGACATTCTTTACCACTACGTGAAAATTCGAAGCAGTTAGTTTTGAATAAGTACCACAGACGATTTAAGAAGACCGAAATCATTAACGCCGCAACCTATTTTTCTATAACTTGTTTAATGCTATAGAAGTATCGTTGGAAATTTTTTCGGAAAAACTATAAACGCCATGAATATAACGATTTGCTTAGAAGGCATTTTATCCAATCATTTCATGTTCCTCCTTCACGCTTTATGAATGCTACGTCGTAAAATTTTCGGCGCCGAGATTTTATGCCAATTTTTATAGCATTGTCTTCGTAAATGTTGTCCAAGTTTTATTAACCACTAAAAAAAGAAGTGAGTCGTGTTACGATTACGTTGCATCTGGTAATATACTACAGGTTACGATTGTAAATACACCTATTTTAAGAAATAATAATAAAACCGGCTACAATCTATAAAATTCGAAATAAATGCAACAACATGGCCCATCTCTGCTCTCGGAAATAACCAAGCGCACTCTGATGGACTTCACATCATAACTTCGAACTCTAGGAGCATGAAACTCAGAATGGAGTAACAGATAGCTTCCGCTTTTCTTAACTTGGCTGAAAAAAGATGCGTTTAAATAATTGAAAGTGGAAACTATAAAATCCTAGGGATATAATTAGTCTTGTTTAGTCTCAATAATCCTAGGAATATGACATTATTGTTCATGTTCTTGTGGTGGTCTCAAAACATCAGTGAAACGAATAATACGACAAAGGACAGATATATCTTTGAAGGTATTCCTGTTATATTATTGATCACGCAAACCGCACTGCTAAGACTCGGCTTTCTTGAACAATACAATTAGTTTCTTACATATTATATGTGAGTATAACGATGTAACTGTGGGAATAGAAAGACGTGAGACTCGCACCTTTGTAATTGATGTAACAAGTAAAAACGAACACGATGCATGAAATTTTTTTATAGCGATTTTACTTCGACGCACCCGACTGCACCCGAGATTGCTTAACTTGCGAAATCACTTGCAATTCACACTAACAGCTAAGCGCGTTTTAAAAGCAAATTAGCAAGTAAACGTTTCACAGAAAACTTTCGAGAGCAAGGGCTGAAAATAATTATTTTATACTAATATAATTGCAAAGTTACTTCGCGTGTGTCGCTAACAAGCGAATCAAGTTTGAAAGCAAACAGAACAAAATACGCAAAATACAACTTTGTTCCGCATTGGACTATTCACGACACTTTCGTAACAACTTACCAGGTACATTGTTCAACGCTTTTTGAAACTACTGTACCATATATTTTTCACGTTTTCAACATTGTTGGGGATTCAAAACTAAATGAAACTTTCATTGACATTTTTTTCAGTCACATTTTTATTCACCTCGTCGTACCTTACACTGTTTTGAATACCTACTTGTTAGTGGTAACAAAACAGTTGTGTGGACAAACAACCTTGTTAATATACTCTAATATATCGTAAGATAAAGAATTATCTATATTAAAACTGAGTACCTACTAAATAACGTAATATTTACGTAATCCACACATGCCTAATACAAATATTAATAAATAAGTAGAAATATCGTATGCAATAGCAGTTTTTTTATAGTGATTTCTATCACGTAACCTTAAAGTTTCCCATTAGTAGAGAGCCCAAGAAGAGATTTTTGGACTTAAATTACTATGTGGGGGATGTGTGGGAGATATTTTACCCCTTTAGTGAGTTCAATTAACTAAGTAACTAATCTAAGCTCCATATAATATGGGCGTGACTGTAAGGCGATTAATCAAATCGAAAACTATATGGACTTTTATTCTTTAATGGAAATAATGTAACTTGTGGAACAAAATGAAAAAAATAATAAGATTCTATAAATAATCTTTAACAAATGAAGAATCGTAATTTGTCTCCTTTACAATAAATATTGGTTATAATTCTATGAAATGCTGTCTTCACTTAAAACAAACTTTAAGCAAAGCTACATTAGCCACAAATCTTAAAACATACCCATCATGTCTAGCCTTGGCGTTGATGGACGATCGTACACACAGTAACACGGGATTAATATTACCGTCCGAGATATGAAATATGTTTTCATGTGCCGTATCTTGACTTAACGCGTGAATCAGCAATTAACTGTACTTGCTGATTAAATTCAGCTTCAGGAATATTAAATGATTACCGTTTCATCTTATTTTTCAAAAAAGTATTTAGTTTAGTATTTAGTCTGGCTGCCCATGTACATAAAACTGCAATATTGGGCCTAAAGTTTTAGGCTTCCTAAATTTTTATTTAAAAAGTAACATGTTCCCAGAGAGTTCCATTTTCGAATTCCGTAATTGCTTTTTTTTATTGTAAGTGGTCAGTTCCAGAAACTTTACAGTATGCCCCAAGCATATAACCGGACATAATATTGAAACAACCCTAAACACCTGTGCCACAAACTGTGTTCACACACACAACTTCATCACCTTCCCGTAACATAAATCATTGTATTATATCAGAAGCAAACATCGCGCTGTGTGCAGTTTATGTAGTACCATAGTAATGCATTAACGAAGCCACGT
>DWAV01001371.1:0-13825 GCA_018231305.1 Noctuana lactifera
TTCAGCAGTTTTTGCGTGAAAGAGTAACAAACAAACAAACAAACATACAAACTTTCGCATTTATAATATTAGTAGGAGTAGGATTGTGTATCAAAATTATTTGAAAACAAAAGAGAAACAACATTGTGATAAATAAATACATCATATGAAACATTTAAAGTGGGGGCGTTATCACAGAATATGCTAACAAACAATAACTAGGGGGGAAATTATAAAGGTAAATTCTATTTGCAAAGCTCCTACTTTTGTATGATTTACGATGTTTACTCAACCAACGGCGTATTTAATAACCTGCTAAAATGTTCATACGTATGCAAATTTGCACGAAGTAGTTAATTTACGTAGGTACCGAAATCCCGGTTTCATGCGATAATATAGGGTAACCAAAATTATAGGCTGGTGATAACACATGTCATGATTATTAAAAAGCGTTCAATTAACCACGTAATAAGCGTATGACGACATGTGTGTGCACTCATTAAAATCATTAATAAGTGTTATCATTGTGTAGTGTTTTGTTCATAGGTGTAATTTTACCATCCCTATGGTAGGTTGTGTTTCATTTGATGAATTATTTTATATAAAGACAAACTCACTAAATTATTTGAGTTATTTTATTAATTACATAGTACAATATAATAATATTAGAAGAATAGAACACAAGAATAACAATTTGTTCAAGCCCTAATAAATACTAAGAATGAACTTACTACTTTGAATGTTGATTATATTCTCTAATTATATATAATTAAGATTAGATATAATCTTATTATTAAGATTTAGTTAAATCAGCCGTCGTATTTGGTTAAACAAATCAGTATTGTAATTAGGTATACTTGCTTGGTAAAGGAAACAAAGAAAATTAATTATTGAAAAATCTTCAGTGCGTTCCCAAATGTACATATTTGGTGAGACTAATTACAGCTAATCACATACGATGAGCACATACGCCAGCAAATCGCATGTCAACATCGTTAGGGATTTGATGGGTACTCAAATTAATTTATTACGTATTTTATGTGTTTATCCACACCTTGAGCGGTACTAATCATTACGAGCTTTAAAGAGTCTTGAAATGTCCATAATTATTTATGCGGGTAAAGGTATGAATGCAACATTTAACGGAAATAACAGAAGGCGAGTCAGAGTGAATGGCTCAGATCGGTCGCCTCACTCACAAGGGACAACGGGATACACCGATACAAATACAATAATTATTTAACAAAATAACTGTGTTTCACGCCTTTATTACATTCACCTCCGTACGTTACTATTTTTTTAAATGCTTATATTATTATTGTGGAAAAGATAAGATAAAATAAAATAATGTTGTTATTGATTTACACGTTTATACGAGTGGTAACTTCAATTTAAGAACGTAATCGAAAGTACGAGTTTATCAAAAACAATTAACATATGTTTTAGTTTTTGTATAATATTGTACATTAAAAATTTAGTTACGTATTTTCATTTATTCTTAGTGGATTGTTATAGTACGTTTTAAATATTTTTGTCAGTCTCTAAAACGGTATTTTATGAGGTCCAGTAAATGTTTTATGAGTTTTACAAATTAGTTGCCAACGTAGCCCTACGGCCATTCATTTGGCGCCCCACAAAATTAGCACTTTTAAATTCAAGTTTTACTGGACAAGATTTATTTAAAAATGTAATGATATATTTTTCATTTCTGTTTATTTCTTGAAATGAAACCTAGTATAACGCATATTTATTACTTTATGAGAAATAATGGTTATAATTATGGCTCGCAACTACCCAAACTTCCTAGGATACAGATCGCAGAGCCACTTCTTAATAACCGTAAATCAGTGTAGAGGAGACCTTGTTGGACTTTAAATAATTTAAAAAAGGGAAGACCCCGGTTGAGGATGGAGTTATATCCAAATTGCGGAAAGGCGCTAAATTTAGAGAAATATTTTTGTTTAATAAAAATTTAACATTGATGCAGAACCAAGCGACCACGCTTCTATACCGTCTTTATTCGACGTATTATATTGTATTGAAACGATGCAAGATGACTTGACGAAATTCAGCCTCCGGCGCAGGCCGGGTTTATGCAGGCTCGCCTAAGCCCACAATGTAAAACACATTTACAAAGTGCGGCAGATCATTCGAAAAACAGAAGAGGATAATGAAGAATTTAATGTATTATGTGTGTTGCAGTTTTGATGCCACAATAAAGCTTACTCCATTCTATTTCATTCTATAATCAGGCCCTGTGAGTTTTCACCGACAGAAATAAATGGTATATGGGTAATCTACTTATAATAGGTGCTACCAGAAAACTATACCTTTCACTGTAAATATGTGGTGTGGAAGTCATTAAAACTCAATCTGTACTAAAGGAGTCTCTGAAAATGACATTTACTGTGACCTAGTGCCTCGCTTCTCGTATGTAGAAAAGTATAATATGCATAAAAAACTATCCTAAATCTGATGTGGGCCCCATCCATCATGTAAGGCGACAGGGGCGAAGGCTTGTCGACCCTAATCGAACCACAAATATATACGCACTCGTATAGATAAGTGTGATGGGAGGTTTATAAAAAGTGAAACATGTATGCTATCAATATACCGAAACACAGACTTCACTCCATAATCCATATGATACCCATCAAGGCTGTAACTTCTCGATAACACTGATGATAATACGACGTTATTGTTGTCAAAATATTTCCAAAAACATTTTCCTGCTAATTTTATACAAAAGCTGCTTGTTTTATTATTTACATATTTTTATGAAGACTATCGATACCTAACCCGAATTTTACTATTAGGGTTGCCTGTTGAAAAATACCATTAGGCATTAAGCCCGCTCATTGTTATCCATTTACAATAAATAGTTATATACACTGCAAGTTTTCATTTTGTTCTTAATTGATTTTATACTCGATCTGCCACATAAACGCACTCGTGCTACTACGAGTATGTGTGGCGACGCTAGTTATCAACTGAACTTTGAGAAGAACAAAGTTCCCCAACTTTCATTAGCTGCTATAGACAATTAGCTCGCTTCACAAAGTCTTGCTACCGCATAGGTGCAAGCTGCGAAATGAACCCTTTTGACGTCAACTTTCCTAAAAACGCGTTAAAAATATAGTCTTTTGAGTTTGTCAACTACAATATTCCTGTAATGTTTCATCAAAGCTTAGTCGCTATGCTTTGTTTACGAATTACTGTTCAAAAATGTCATTAGATAATAAATTTCATTATTCTTATTGCCTTTTTGAGCTTTGTCGTCCATGCTCCCAAAAAGGTAAGCTTTAGGTTGGACAGCATACTGTGTTAACTGTGGCAGACTAAACGACCTTGGCAGAAGTTGGTCTTAAAATTATCTCCCTTTATTCGAGGGGTACGTACTTGTACGTACGTGAAATCTTCAAAACATTTTTCGATAAAATTTCGAAACAAATGATTACCTACATCTACAACTCTATTCAGCTAAAAATAAAACTGTCTAACAGATTTATAGCTCTATTTCTTAGTTCTCACCTCGCAGGTATCTTGTCTAGATGAAACATAGTGCAATTTCTTTTATGGTCTACGGGCAATGAAGTAATACAATATTTTACAATTTTTTATTATAGAGAGGGTATTTTAAAGACTAACATATTCTTGTGAATTATTTTCAATAATATGATAAATTGGGAATATTATCGAAAATAAATCTAAACACATTCAAGAGTATCTCGAAACCAAATTCACGTGACGTGGCATGACTACATTGCTGTTATTAAAAATATCTGCTCGCAATATTTATCATACAGGAACTTACTAAGTACTGGTTCTCTCAGGTGAAAGTCTGCGCTGAAAGATAGGTAGGTATTTTATTAGTAAATTAAGAGATAGATTATATTTTAATAAATGGCTATAACTGCTTCAAACATAAATAAAAATATATTTTAGGATAAGCCTTTGATTGTATTATTAAATTCTTATTGTACCTTAGAAAATTGGCAGATTTAATCATCCAATTTGTCTACAAAAAATTGGCTTACAGAATAAGTGGTAAAAATAAAAATAATAAAGAGTGCTGGTATAAACTTTAGCTCCATCGTAACCGTCTCAACTATTTGTAGGGACTATTAATATTTTAATGATACACATTGTTGTGAGAGATGCAAGACCAACCTTTTAGAAGTCGGTTAAAAATACTGTTTGTTTCATGTCACTCACAGTCAGTGAATCCGTACCTATTAGCGAGATTGGTATATCAACACACACATATGGTATTAAATAAAATTATATCTACAAGAACACGTTGTCAGATTTATTTTTAAAGTTAAAAAACGCACCTTTTAAAGTTGAAAAAAGGCAGGCTGTCTTGGCTGAAGAATGTACCTACTACTCTTGTCAAAAATTTACTTACATGTCACCGTAATATTGTCTAATGCATACTGTTAAACAATAACCTAACTAGGCTATGTTAGTTTAGTTACACATTACCTTACTAAGGTTACTAACTGCTTGTAACATCTAAAAGCTAAATTGATATAGGTAACCAAAATTTAATATTCACTGTGTACCTACTCGTACTTACATTGCTTTGTTCAAAAATTGTCCGTCGCTCGCTTTCCACACTAAAAACTCAAAGTGGAATGAATAATAAAAAGTAGATTTGCAAAGGTACTAGTAAAAAGAAAACGTATTCGCCAAATTGGTCGACATTGTGTGAGGCGCGCGGATGCGGTCCCCCGCCGCGGCTTGTCACTGCTAATTTGCACACAATTGTTCATCCCGAACTAGAGACAGTTTCTTACTGATGGCGAATACCTAGCAACGAATTCTATACTCACTCGCCTGCTATATTTGCTAGAATCGAACCAGGAAATTTACATCATTCTCCCAGATCTAACAAACGAAATATATCAATTAATTATGCTTATAAAATAACTTAAATATTAACCACAGTTTTTCTAAAATTATCTTATCGAGCTATTACGAGCGAGAGTACTACCAAATATTATGTTTACAAGGCTTTCGAGAAACGTTTTTTGCCTTAATTGCAGAAAGTAAATAAGAACCTTCTTACTAAATCGATACATCGTTAAACTTTTTTAATTATGATTGTTCAAACTTCTCGCTGACAGTAAAACCCGTACGTATAGTACAGAAATAAGAAGTAAAATGAAGCCGGAAGCCTATATAACCGACTAATTGGGCTCGCAATTTTGTATTCCTTTCTCAATTTTATAAGTTTATGAGAGTTTGTTAAAAAGTTTGTACTGTAGGTATCTACATTACTTCTAAAACTAAGCAAAATTTTTTGGGATTGACATTATATTCGTCTACCTATAGGGAATAGGATGCTGCACGGAAGGTCATTAGCTGTAACAGTGACGGAAAAAGTCGTGGTAAAATCTTCACGCATGAGAGCTCTAATCATGGAGAACCGTGGAAAACCATGACCTAAACACTTATCATATTTGACAAGACTTCCATGCCCAGCTCTGGTACTTTGAAGGGTTACCAATGATGATGATGACGTGTTAGTTGCACAGAAATCGCCGGTAAAACAATAGTACCTACTTGTCAGTAATTTTTTTACACAAATTTTTAATTGTTTGCTTAGCTGCCTGTAGACAATTATCACAAACTGTTTCGCTATGGAGCAGCTCGCGTGCGGCGGGAGATAGCAGTTTGGAGTAATTACGATTGTTGCGAGTGCCGACAATCACTTAGCACCACCTTATCTAAGTTCAGCTATTGAGTCGTAAATCGTGTGCCAGGCACGCAACGAACCAACGTTGTCAAGATTTGCAACTTCGCATATTTATAACAGTTCCGTCCAATCACACATAATTGATTTATTTAATTTTCAAATGCAAGTAATTTGATGCAATAATAATATTATTATTAATGATGACTGAATGAGTAATAAGTTACTCCGTAGGATATTTTATAAGTATGTCTTGTTACCATTATTGTGTCACCTATTTTAAAGTACTCCACTACAAGTTCTATCGACATAATTATAAAAATTTCAATATATTACTATAGAGCTAATAATAATGTTTTACAGATGTCATTGTGAATTGTGAATTCGACATGTTTGATCGCTGGCCGATCGCTCCAATAATTCGGTGCAAGGCTCGACCTTTGAACATGTTACATGTCAATGTGTCAACTGATATTATGAAGAGACATTTCAGTGTATCGCTTGTGATTGACTACATTTGATGAAAAACAGAACTGACGAGTTATTTCTACAACTCTAACTATTACGTTATTTTTAATACTCTATTTCATGAAGTATTTAAAAAGTTTTATATGTTGAATTTACTTTAATTTATCATGATATATTTACTATTTGGTGTTAAATGGTCATAGGTACTGAGGCGTTTGTTGTTTGTTATTCATTGTTTGCCACTAATAGGTCTGTACAGATATCAGCATTGGAGCAGCCTGGCGTTCACTGTTGTGGGGAGACCTGTGCCCAGCAGTAGATCATAAAAAGGGTTGCAGGCATGCAGTTCTATTTGAATGCTTACAAGGATATTATGTTGACATTAAGAGAACTAGAAGCCTTAGCCATTCTTTCGAGACACGATAGCCATAATAATAAAACTTATGCATTCAAAGTTATTTGCTGGCCACATTGCCATATATCAGCGACTGCAGGAAGACGCAGTTCATCCAAGTTATCGCATCTTTTCAAATATCACTTCAGACAGTGCCAAGTCTATGCGGCTTTATCGTTGTTTTATGCATAGAGTGGCTATAACGAAACAAGATAGGGAACGACAGGTACGGAAACTAAATAAGTAGGTACACTTTTATGTTTAAATATCTCAATCTTATAGGTCAATATACGAAGAATTTTTGTATATTTGTATTTTTTGTATATTTTGTAAGAATATGAGAGATGGCTAATTGCGGGTGAAAGGAAGTTTGAGGAAAGTATCTACTTTTTATCCGACTTCAAAAAGTCTTAATCTTAATTTATTCTGTATCGAAAATCAACTTCAAAGTGATGTACCTATCGATCGATCGTAATTACGAAATTCATTCGTATAAATGAAAATTCGAGGGAAACGACGTGAAACTTTACTACTACTTTCGTAATTGCTTCAAAAGTTAGCTAAAGGAGGACCCCGGACTCGCGAGTTGAAGTAACGGAAGTTATAAAACGCGAACCGAATTTATAAAGCAATTAACATTATATTCGGTTATGTTTACGTTTAATCTAAAATTGTTAAAAGGTAATTTCTCTTTACTCAATTCTCAATTTCTAATTAAAAAATATATATTAAAAATGGACAAAAATGGTAACAACTGGAGCTTTGTACCGTTTATAAAGTTAAAATACGTCGAGTGCAGTAGACTGATGACTATAAGTATTTTCACTTCCCTGCTCTAGGATTTGTGCGTGCGTATAAAAGCCGACAGACTCGTTTTCGTCACTGACATACGTTTTATCTTATAAGATACGCAGTAGGTATTACTCCGTAGTTTTATAATTTTATTTAATCACGGGAAAAGTTTGACGAATTGAAAACTTTTTTTCTAAAGACAGTTAAATGTCTTCTCACTCTTCAAAACTGTTGAGTAAGCAGTTTAAATATTTGCAATTATCACAAGTCCCCAGCGTCAGTATTATTTGCTTGAAATCGAATTACAGTTCTACCTCGTAGCTAAAACAAATTCACAATTAACTTCACGAAGAGAATTGTGGCACTCGATTCTTCAGGCCGTCCGTATTCTGTAACGAAAGCAAGGGTAAAGAAACAAGACGATAAAATAAAAGACAAAGTAGAACATGTGAAGGAAAAAAGTGAACTTGTGAAGAAAGGAAAGTTGAAATTGTGGTAATCATTCTCAAATCTGTCAGGTATTCGACAGACATTGAGTCAAAACATCGGGTTTATATACCGTCTATGATAATATCGTATATTACTAAGGTAAGTAATTATATTTGATGTAGACGATGTAGTACCTACATGTAAACAATAATGAACAATAGTCTGGTACAAGTTTGACTTAATCAACCGCACAATATTAATGGAACCAAATTAAAACCGCAAGCTAGCTATGGAACAGTGCTTTCGGTTAGAATTGGTAACTCTTCAGAACTCTGATTAAAATTACTTTTGTAATAGTTTCTATGCAGTTCACGAACCTTCGTAATCCAGAAATATTAATTAAAAAATAGTTTAAACTTTATAAATGAATAAACTAATAGTTTTATAATAACGTTAGTATAATATTCGATGTATGCAAAATATAACTTCATGACAGAATAGCGTATATTTAAAAACTGTAATATAATATAGAATGTTTAATAATCATAATGCTTTTTCAAAGAATTGTCAATGTGCATTTCGAAATCATTCTGCAAAAACAATGTGAATACGGCACTGTATGGAAAATATGAATATTTTCGTTTTTGTTTCCAAGCTTGCTTAATTAACGACTGGACATATTAAAACCACTGCCCAGCTGTGGAAATTCTTTGCGGTTCAGTATCGATAAATTTGCGATTTTTCTTCATAATAAACATTTAATTTAAATCTTTAGTTTAAATAAGCTTAAACTGTATATAGTACAAAGTTTATATAAGTTTGAAATATTCAAAAGGCATAATTTTATGACCGACATTTTTGACTTCAAACTCAAAATTAAGTAATAGTTCGTTACTGCGTTGAGATTAAATATTTGAAATTTCCAGTTTAGACTCCAGTATAAATATTCGAAAGGGATAATGTAATTAATAGTAGATACGTTGACACTATATTACTACAACTACCAGAGCTCGTGCGTTACTTCTTGGAACTACGAGTAATTATTAATAGCTAGTCGTATCTATAAAGACGCTTAGTTGCCTTCAAGTTTATCTACAAAATAAAATCACCTGTCATCTGTTTAAATTAAATAAATAATGTAACGTTCCACTAAATTATAACCGTGCAGTTCCCGGCAATACCTCAAATCAAAAATCTGAGATATAACAAAGTATAAGAAAGTAAAGTATAGTAATATGGAAAAAGGAATTTAAATGGATTCCAAAGACCACACTTGGCGAGGGACTGCATCCAGCCCATTTGAATAGCGCTTGAATGAAAAATGAGTTGAAAAATAGCTTTCCGCCTAAATCGACGGTATTAGAATGAGGAAAGTCTACAACATTTGACTTTAAATGGAATTGTGCCTGTGAAGAATTGATTTCTTGCGGAGATTTATGTGTGATTATAAACTTTTCATGTACCTACTTAATAAGATTACATGCTTATAATGATTCCGCCGATAGATAGATAGATATTTGCGTCACCTTAAATTCTATTAAAGAACGTTAATTGTTAACATTAGTAAAAGTAGAAACATACGAATATGAGTGTGTGGACTATCATCACAATATTTAATTTAAACATAACTGTAAAATTTGTATACGGATTCGTTGACTTTAAGTCTCTAATAATTATTTTCAAATACAGAATTTCACTCTGTTACATTTTTAATGTTTGTAAACTATAGGTAGTTTAATTTACTGAATACAATTACCGTAAGCACGTGGCCTTTCATTTAAGTTTCATTAATCATGTACAGCTTTAGTGGTTATTAAAGGGATATGGGTCAAAGCCCGTTTACTTTGGGTATAAATAAATAATTAGTGAATAGTCAGTGGTACGTACGTAAACGTAGGTATATTGTAACGCGTTTGTCTATAAACGGTCCTTTATACACCTAAGTTATAGAAGTCATAACACCACGTGTGTTGTGAAATGTAGCCAAATTGAAACATGTGAGATATCAGGAAATCTATCCGAGCCCGCAGTTTCCTCTGAACTTGGTATGCATTGAATACTCAATTTGAATGTCACTCGGAAGCTTTATCCCCGTGTTCATATCGGTTAAACGACCGAGTTTAATACGGATATGTAACGTAAACAAGGTCACGAGAGAAATCTTGTAGAGATGTCTTATCAATGTAACATTGTACTTTTTTGAACTAATCCCGATGGACTTAAAAATTTACATGTTTGAGATTCGATACTCTATACCTAAGGCTTGGATAAGACACGTAATTGGATTAGATAATTTTTTTATTAGAAAACGGATTAGTTTAAAGCCCGCCCATTGTAAAGCCGTTTATACTCGTATAAATAAAAAGCGAAAGATTTGTACAGTTGTTTAAATAGTTAAAACTAGGTTTAAAAAGCATGAACCGACTAGGTTATTTATCGAGGCGTGCTGTCCGCTGTACTTATTAACGTGTTTTCTCGAGATGGCAGATTGGTAGTACGTGGGTGAACTCCATAAGGAATCCCTCGCGAAACGAACTTTTTGCCAGTACATAATGAGCTCGGGGCCTCCGCGACGCACTCTAAGTTGGAGAGGAGAAATTAAGGCTATTATACTTATCATTGCTTTTATTTGCTACGCGTCACGTGTCGTCAAAAGATATTACGTTTCACGAGAATTACACAGTCACACGTAAAATGACTTAAATTTTCACACTAATTAAATTGTCTTATCTTGACACCACGTCTCTTACAAGTAGAAGGTAAAGTCAAATGTGATCGATGTAAAAGGGTCGCATATATATTATATTGTACTATTTATAAAGATTTTGTATAAAAACATCTAACCCTATCTAAAGTAGATGCAATATAGTTGTATTTTAATAGCACCAAAATTAACAAATGGAACTAGCTAAACAATGAGATATCGGCAAAAGCTATTTGGAATACTAAATACGTGGTATTTTACAGCAACACGTTAATAATTATCGGCAACACTGATTTATACCAATAATTGCTAGTGCATAATGTGGCATATTAATTCAGCAGTTTAGGGATGAGTAGCATACGATTTTTTGTTGTAATGGTTATAACTATATTAAGAACATTTATTCATTGGTTTCTTTCCTGATGTCGAATACTCTTTGCAACCAAATAAATGTTAGAAATGATACCAAATCGTAACTATGTTAATATAATATGATAATTAATTATAATTACTATGTTTTTTGTTGTATATTCGTAGTGTGACACATTGACAGTTAATTTTAAAGTCGTCTAATAATTCATTTCCAATTTAAACCTAACGTTTAAGCAGAAAATCTCTTTGCTGTTATTTCTCACTACCTGCTAGCTTTTAAAGTCTATATTTTTAAAATTATTCTGTTAAAACCAAGCATTAGTTCATAAAATGGACACCTACGAATTTGTGGTTAATTTCGTAGCTAAAATTAGTTTAATTTCTAGCTCATTCTCATTCATTCGGCTAAACGTGTCCTCGCCCCGGTAAAATTCATGCGATGATTCCATCTGGCAGTCGGCAGACAGATATTATCTACCCCACTATTAGAACTAAACTTTCACAAAATTGAGAAATATTTAAGTTCAAATTTACAATAAAAAAAAAAGATATAATACGAGAATTTTATCCAAGTATGTTAAATCAATATTGAGCTATAAAAGGGTCAAAAGTGCCTCCAATTGGTAAGTATAATATAAACACCAACGATGTGTCCACGATCAAAGTAAAGAAAAATACAATTTTATTAATTTGTTTCGATTACCTTTATACTTTCTCAGCGCTAGGTTTGCTTAGGTCTTCCATTATCACGCTCGGCTGGGAGATTTCAATTCATAGTTTGTCTTTGAACGTGATTTGAATCTTATTTTGAAGTAGGTACTTATTTTGAAGATTTGAGTTAAGTCTATTAATTGTATTCTAGAAGAACTTTTTGTGCATAGCACTTATGTTATAAAATACAACAATATGCAATACGGAAGTGCAGACTAAAATATATGAATAAGATTATAAAATATAAGTTCTCAAACATAGATATCACCACGAATATAATAATATATAGGATAGAATATTATATTAGATAGTTGTATCTAAGAGTTGCTGTAACAAGTACCTACATGTTAAGCAAATGGACTACATAATATTACGCAAATATCGTACAATAAACGGACATAAAAGTTAGGATTAATTATTTATAATTTGAGAGAAATTAGTTATCAGCTACATAATATTACTTAATTGGGATAGTTATTACTCGTAAATCCGGCCAAAATCTAACTTCCCTTTGCATTTTGAAACAAAGTTGCAATGTAAAACAAGTCCAGCAATTAAAATTTTGCTGGGTCGGGAGCGGAATTATGCACGATGAGGTAGATTAATATTAATGAGCTGTGACACGCCTCTAGGCGACGCTTGCTTCGATTTTCTGAGGTTTTTTGTACACAGTAAATTTTTTTGCCTTGACAGTTTTGAAAGTATGTAATATCAAAGTGATCCTTATTTTTCTAATTCCATAATAATATAATTAATGATCAATAATCCTACTAATAGTATAAACGGCAAAGTTTGAAAGTTTAGATGGATCTTTGTTACTCTTTCACGTGAGAAGTAGGTACTGAATGGATTTAAATGAAACTTTACAGCAATATAGCTTATAGCTACATCAGAATAACACATGAGCTACAATTTATAAAGATATTGCGTGAATTGCTCGAAATACTAATCCTGTGCAGACGAAGTCGCGGGCACCAGCTAATAAATTAAATATGTACTAAAAACAACCTGCATAAAATAAATTTTCATCATAAGGCAAAGAGAAGATTTTAGTTTCTTTCCTAGTGATAAATCAAATAATGGGAGCTTTAAGTAGGTATGTACTGTTACTTTAAACACTAATAAGGCAAACATTTATTACGCATGTTACAAGAAACAAGGAGTTTATGATAGTGGTCGGTGCTGTATTGAAGTCAAACGTTCTTATATACAGACAAGGCTATAACTCGGTGAAAGATGTTTTTGGGAGCGTCCCTTTGAGTAGGGTTTGTTGCAGTGAGTGGTCAAAGTACGAAGACCTGATTGTTGAGTTGAAAATTGTTGTTGAACTGTAAATAACAGATGAATTGTCTAGTGGAAACTAAAATACTATTTGTCACTTGCGTTAGATGGATGTCTATGTTGTTATAGTTGGATATATTATATTATTATGCAAAAAGCTTTACTTTCCCCCAATCCGCATTAGAGCAGCATGGTGGAGTATACTCCAGGCCTTTCCTGGTTGTAGCTGTAGGACATAAAAAGGGTTAAAGGCAAAAAGCTTAACAGAAAAATTTGTATCATCCATGAATATCCTTTAGTACTATGAATAATACGATCTGATTTTTGAAACATCAACCGGTTTAAAATAGTATAAAAACCTTTTTTGGTTTGTATTTTCTATCTAACCTGTATTATTAAAGGATTCAGCAATTAATATTTGCACGACGGAAAGCTGAAGCCTGGAATTATGCAGGAAGAGCACAGCAGCGGCAACCTCACCCGTTTCGGTTAATATTAATGAACTGAGCTTCGTCCGACCACGCTCGATCAATTTTATATTTGTCATCTAAAAGTAAATATTAGACTTCTTCAACTTGTTGCGCAGTCAGAATACTATAGGTACCTAGCATAAGGTTTCACGACGTTAAAGCTGCAGTCCTGTACTTCTTATACAAGTATATATAGATATTAATATCTGGATCAGTCTCATTACAATATTTGTTTGTTATTTTATTGTTCATACTATTTTCTGTGCACCTATGTGTATGTACGAGTACTTATGCTGATCTAACAGAGCGATATAATCACATTGTGGTTCAGCTCTTAAATAATACTAAAGTTCTGTATTTGAGGTTAATGAAGCTATTAATATTGGCCCCATTCTTCATTTTAAATGCTGTTCGAAATGTAGGTATATATAAGTGAATTAAAATAAATAAAATAGATCGATCGAAATATTTTAAAAATTAGGCTTACTATAATTTTAATATTCTGTTATATCAAATACTTATTTATT
>DWAV01001372.1:0-13813 GCA_018231305.1 Noctuana lactifera
GGTACTTGTACTACTTTTATAAGGCTCCTGATACAGTGTACAGTGTAGTTTACAGATAAATGTCATAATAATATAGTTGCCGTAAAATAAATTTTGGAAACTTTGTTAAATTTCAGGAGTCAGCTCCAATTAGTTTCGGTTGCAAGCGCTTTTACTAACAATACGGTTACTCTAACCGTGGTTCCCAATATTCAATCTATCTCCGATTTGACATAAATAAGGTATACAAAAAGTATACCTGTCCTTCACTACATTACCGTAAAATAAATGACAAGGATTTTTGTATCCATAAATTCTGTCAAATCGGAGATAAATTTTATGGCCGTCATTCATTCTTCCTCGTTACAACTTGATCAAAAATCACATTGTAAAAAGAACCACACATTTATTTGCAAATTTTTTGTTACTTTTTCAACATTATCATTGAGGCACACTAAACTTGTGCAAGACCTAGTTACGTAAACATAATCATCGTTCAAAGTGTGTTACGTTTGAAAGGCCATGGAACGGTTTTATTAATACGTTACGAACCATGTAGCCCGTGATGTCTAACCCGCGGCTAGGTTACACAAGCCTAATTATACGTTATTTTAGCTGCTCTATTGGTATTTACATTTAGGAGGCAGAATTCGTTACGTCATAATTATGAAACGCGAAACATAATAGGTACAACATACTTTCGAAGTGTATTTTTGTTATATCTACCATTTTGTCTACATTACGTTAATGCGGAGCAGACCTCTTATAGGTACCTGTGCAGTAAAATTCGCACAGTCGGTTCGGACCTCCATCAAAGCTCACCTTACCTCGCCCTGATATCGGCTGATAGAAAAACTTGTTTGCTCTTGAACGCTTTCATCAAGAACGCCATATAAAGCCGACTATATCATCCAACTAGATGTAGCCCAAGTAACACCAGTCTGCACATTAGATAAATCGATGTTCTTAATTGAAACCTTCAAGACCATTTTACCACCAGACATACCACAGTGTATTGTACACTGTATTGGATGCACTATAATAATATGGTTAATTGTATTGCTAATCTATTGTAGTTTAGTCTCAGACTATTTTTATTTTTTTTTCATCGTGCTTGCAGGCCACCTGATGTTAAGTAGTCACTGCAACTCAAATAGGAGAAATGTCCTTCCTTAGATCATACGGCATTTCTTGTCATGAGGACTGAGATGGTCACCGCAAATATAGTGTATCTGGCGTCCACCCACCCCAACCAAAACATAAGTGCTTGCCACAAGACAAGCTTAACGGCTGATAATGAAGGCAACGGCGCTATCCAGCGTTACGATAAACAAATCTAGCAATTATGTATTGACCTTATAACATTAATTTACAATGTTCACAGCCAAATATATAATCTTAGTAAATAAAATTAAGCAGACGACAAAACATGTACACTCGCAATTAGATTTAGGTTAAAATAAAACGGTGACATCTGGTGACAAAAGAAATCTATGCTAATCGTTTCAAATTTTTTTAATACAGTATTATTATTAGCTTAGGTAGCTCATTTATAGATTTAGAATACAAGAAACGTGTTACGGATGTCATTCTTAATATAATTTATTGAGATTCGAAACGGTAATATAATACCCATCGGCCTCCGATGGGTACAGGGGGTCTACTACGTAGTGATGGAAATAGAATTTACGAAACTGTTTTTCATAGACACTGCCTTTATAGGTAATAATAGTTTACCTCTTTAATTTGTCAATGTTATAAAATTAGCTTATGCCCGCGGCTTCGTATGCGTAATTTTCATAATTAATTAGACAAAGGTTACGTTGAAAAATCACGTTATCCCATAAAACTGCCCCCATTTTTCACCCCTTAGGGGGTAAAATTTCGGAAAATCTTTTTTGATTGAATGCCTACGTTATAGTTTTAGGTTTCTACGATCAGTGATTTGGACTGTGCGTTGATCCGTCAGTCCGTCATTCAGGATATCAGGACAAAGGATTTTATATGTAGGTATAGATAACATATAAAGAACTAATTTTGAAAATAGAAAAGGTTTTTGTCGTTGAATATAGTATCTTCAAAGAACTGTCAGAGGGATTGTAAAACAGTTTACGGTGTAAGAGAATAGACCTCCAGACGTTTCAGAAATCGAAGATAGCGGTGATTCGGTGACTGAGATCACGAAGGCGTATCAAATTGATAACACTGTAAAATGGGTTTCAATGATTAGTAACGTTACTTATGCGACATATTTAAAAAAAAATAATAAATTGAAGCACTTCAGTAGATATTTCTAGGAATTATAAGAAATATAAAAGGAAAAACTATAAGGCTGTAAGTAGGGAATATCTTAAAACGAAACCACGGTAATATATAAAAAAAATAATAAGATTAATGAAATAGACGTTCAGATAGATCAATTTTGCAATACGGCTTTAACCGATCAATGTTAATTTTATTTTCAATTCCACACAACCTCCCACGCCTTTCGCCTCGCTGCCTCAGACCTAATAAATGTTAATACATATAGTTTCAGTTTAGAATATTATCTATCAATTTCATATACTTCACACAGTTTCTACACCAAGTATTATTACAAAGCACATCACAATTCAATGCTCAGATTAACGAAACATTCCCTTTTGGTTACAATCTCTCGATACGACCTTCGAAATGTGACAGTCACTAACTTCTAAATTTAATGCAATCACGATATTTGATAAGTCTCAATATCTAAGCGCGCTCAAACGAATATCAATGTAAACCGCAACGGTATCAAATGACATACCTTAAAACAGAAGATCAAACCACATTGTAACATAACGAACTTAATGTTCATATTATGACCAAAAAAAAACTAAAACATAATCTGCTTTTTACGTAATAATTATATGAATAAGAGTTTTCTTCACTAAAGAAAACAGCTTCTATAGAAGGTCCGCAGGGCTTCACTCAGATATGCAAATCTCAAGGCTTTCACACCGAGCAAGTTTGCAATAGTTCGCTTCGCTTCCGTCAAATTTTCTCCAAGGAATACTCTCGACGCCAGAAGCCAAACTACGGCTCCATTCAAATCTGAAGCGAAATTCCAAGATATAATTTCATGCAGTATTCCGCAAGCTGCCGTACACGTATTATGCAAAGTATCAGAATTACTGTAACACTTAGGTGCGGATAAATATAATGCAAATTTCGTAGTAACTACATACTTACGCAAAAAATTAATGAAAAGTTGATAACGATGAAATGCAAAGTCGACTTCTAACTAACAAACATCTAATCTAATTAACTTACCTACTACGTAACGGATTCTCAAATTTTATTAAATAAAAAAAAAAATTAACCCAAGTCAGTACTGGCAAAATCATAAAAATCACGGTCAACTCAAACAATACAACCACAATCACGTGGCAATCGACGTAATTTCCTTACCACACGCGACGCTGCGCCGCAGACGCCTCGTGACCAGATGACGCACAGGGAAGCTGGATGGGTTCTCGGCCCTCGATAACCCGGTTACTGAGTAACGCGTGATACCGTTTAATTAATTTCCACAACAAGAGTTTCGAGTCCTAAGCACGTGCCCGTTAAACGTGGGGTGCTGTCGTCATAGGCCCGAATACCCTGAAGCACCGCCTTTAATAAATCAAACACGACGCAATGTTCCACGGTCACCAAGTAGGTACGGGTTGGTTCATACGTATACGTTTGGCTTCACGTAGATTTCTTAAATTATATGGAGGATTCTCTGTCAAGCAGGTTTTATCATGATTTGTCATTCACCGAAAAGCAAGTCATAATTTTTGAGTACTTATGAGATCGGTGCCCAGCAGTGGGACAGCGATGGGTTGTAATTCGTTTCCGCGACATTTTTCAAAAAATATCTAGCAATACAACTTTTGTAACCAGATCTGATTTTCCTTGAAAGCGTCTTACGAACCACTAAGTGACTTACTACGTAAACGAAATCCGATTCATGTGAAAGAAAGTATGGAACGAAGAGCCTTAACCGTGTTACTGTAAACTTGCTTGCTGTACTGATTGAAAACACAAGTAGATACAGATACGAGTAAGACATCCAGATTGAAGCAAACGTTTTAGTAGTATCCCTTTAATTATGTCTAAAATCATTTACGTAAAAATTAAATACTTTATAAACAACAGCAGGCTATACAGAGATTCTTGTGTGTCTGTTCATAAAGTTGCAAGAATTTTGCTGATAAAAAACAGCTAAGAAAAAGTTAACTCCGGTAAAGAAAGGCGGGGAAAATATTTTCAATCGTTATCAAGTTGCTTAACCACGTTGTGTAGTCAGGGGCTCTTAAGACAGATTGAGTCGATTGGGTTTCTGTCGCCGTAAGCTTACACCGTTAGCCGGAGGCGGCGACGTGGCGTAGGGCTTCCCACAAAGCAAACCCAAAGGAGGACTTACAACACCGTGTAAATGCAACCAACTCGTCCTTTCTCATACATCTCTTTGACAGCGGATAATCCAATTTGATTATTATGGAATAATCGTTTTTGGATTGTTGAAAGATAACAAAGCCACTAAACTTAACAAGCTTAGGTATGCTCTAATCGCTTTTTGTTCCAGGAAATGTTAAATTCCATACAACTTGAATTCTAAAATCTATAATGAATCGTCATTTTACGAGCAGCTATGGATATCAAACAAAGAAAAATGCAAAACAATTTCAGAGTGTCGGTACGAAATGAGTGTGACCCAATTAAAACGCGCCACGTGAATTAAGAAAGCGTTTTTATACCACCGAAACGTAAAACCAAGCCATTATGTAACGAAATATGTCACGAAACATAATGAGATTTGGACTTCATATGGCGCAAGAATTCCAAAAGAGTTTTAGGTGAACTGCGCAAGCCGTAATCATTTTCAAAAGTCGTATTTCAAAGATTCATCCGTCGCTTCGGTTTACAGAGCATTAACTAGAACTTCTTCTGATAATAATCTAGTAACATAACAAACATTTTGCTACTGATAACTGCGTGTTAACGTCAACAGAAAATGAACAATTTTTTGATACTTGAATGTTAGAATGTTCTGCAGCAGTGTGTCAGAAGTTATAGTAAAAGTCACAAGTCCTTAAGACAATGTGGAGGGATACGCGAGACAACACAGGATCAATATGTAAATATGTCTCTTATATTTATGATCAATTAAAAACTTATTGATTAAAGTTACTACATGCATTGTTTTGTTATGGTTGTTAACATAATCAAATTTTGTCGATAGGAAATATTTTTGCTATTCGAAGTGTCCATAGCAGATTCCACTTACAAGGCAGATACTTAAGTAAATACTGTAATGATAGTACAGGAGAGCGACGACGATAGTCCACTTACAATTCCTATAAACGTTTCAGCAGAACGCTATGCATACAAACTTTTGATATGAAATCGATAATACACCGCGATTCAATTACACCCTAAGTATAGATTATATATGCAAATTGAATTGCGTTGCACTGGCGGACCGACCGACATATTAATCAGCATGTAGTTTGTGCTGCCTGGAGTCGTAGCAGAATTTGAATATGTAAATCTACAATAAAGGTATGAAGGATAAACGCCTGCCATAACATAGCCTACGACTTTGACTGGGAAAAAAAAGCAGCATGCATACACATACAATATTACAGTTAAATAAAACGAACACAAAGAAGTTAAGTTCAGTGACAAAACACGGCAAAGAAGTCCGAAAAGAATTATAAGAAAACAAAAAAAAAATATTCTGAATTCAATCAATCAAAGAATACAACTTTGCTTTTTATACAAAAAATTATTACGGACCCAATTCACAGGTAACACTTTCAAACAAAGGTCAAACGTTTAACAAATCGGAGTCCTTAATACTAAACCTTCTCAAGTTGAGGACTTGTAAACTATCATAGCTTCTGCATCACAGTGAATAGCGTACAGTGCTGGAAAACTTAGCAGGCAACTCAATTGGTCAAGATGAAAGCCACCGATGTAGCATTTATTTTCAAAAGGACTTACTTGCACTCCAAGGTGTCTTTCGGTGAAACGCTGATTTATTGTTTCACGTTAGACGTGTCTCATTTATCACGCACAGTTTTAACGTCTGAGACACATAAAAGATAATGCTTAGCCGATTGAACGCCATCGTAATTTGAGATGACTTTGACGAACTCTATGAGGGGCAATAAAATGCTAACAATGTTCAAGTCCAGAACGGGAACTTTAGACCTTCGAAGAAAGACTTCGAGGGACCAAATATATTGCCGCTATCATGTTTGTTAAATTAAAAGGAACTTGATTAACTGTGTTATTTATTTTGATACATCTTTATGTGTATGTCTACTATAAAACTGAAACATATAGCGTATTTTTTTTTAAAGCCTGTGGTACGAGTGGCTGCTACAACAGGCTGTAAAAAAATATTGTGTTAAATGAAAACATAAAACGTAAAGGTCATTATTATAAATTTGGTGTCATACCAACCTCTTAATTTGGTCATCAATACAATAAATCAAAAACAGATTCCTATTGTAAAACGTATTTTCCGTATACCAATACAACTTGATTAATTGTTTATTGCAATATTAAAGCAAAAAACATTTACGTATGATACTCGTATTGGCAATGAATATGTTCATACGAGTAGATAACTATTAAATACGATTTCTATATAATATTATCTGTCAATTCACGACATGTCTAATACCATTTCTGTATAACATCTGTTAATTCACGATATATCCAATTTCTTTTGCCAATTTGAGAAACACTCAAAAAGTTTTTGAGCTATCATAATATTGCTGTGAGGTCCAAATTACAAGTGATTTCGGAATATCGTGGCAAATTGGAACGAGATGCGAAATTAAGTATGAGTCAAAATTTAGGCAAATTATATCTGCCAAGAGACAAATCACCACTAAGCGTACAAGATTCGCATCCACTTTGTTCTGTGGCAGAGACGAATGCTCACCTTAATGACCATGTTCGATGTGTATTCCGACGACGCCGTATACCTGCAGTGACTTTTTTTACGGAACAATTTATTGAAGCGGTGAGGCAATAGTGGCTTTACGACCGAGCTTTTATTAATCGGTCAGTTGACTTTGTGTTGTGACGCAATGGCATGGTCGAAACCGGTTGTGAATAATTTGTATGGAGACATGTCAAGAATGTGTACACAACTTGAACCCAGCTATTCTCTGTCCTAATCTCAAATAAAGGTCTTCTTCTTATTAAATAGACTACGGAGCTTAGTTATTTACAGTTTATTTATATTACGACTAGGTTTAGTTTTTGTTAAGAGCAAATATAATTGAAAGCAAGGAAAATTATTAACAACAAAAAACAATGTGTATAGTGTATAGGTACGTATGAAGTTATACTTCATTAGCGTTATCAAAAAGATATCTAAAAAAGATAGGCAACAGTACGACATAAGTAAGTTACCATCAAAGTTATTACAGCACATTAGTTTGTGATAGTTAGTAGTTACAGATGGTATGGCGCGAAGCACAACTTATGTGCTGATTTGTTTTCACAAACGCGCTTAAGAGAAATATAAAAAATAAATTCAAAAATAAAGACAATTAGAAAAAAATCGAAAACACAAGAACGCGTCAAGCGTGAAAGAGGGACTTGATAAATATGAACTTAACTAGTCGTGTAATTTACAAAGCGGGATATTAAATCATAAAGACCTCCAACTAGCAGAACCTACAGTCGAAGCTATATCTCCGGTACACTGCTGTCCTGGCGGGGAAGTCAGACTATTGAGACGAACGCAATGATTTGCGGCGGCGATAAATCTGACGGCGGACGGGGACAGACCCGCCCGCGGCTACAGCGATAAGTGTATCCAATTACCACTACACTCGTACCCCGGACTGGACCATACCATAAAATACAACGGCGAAAAAAGGTGCACTTCTCGTTTAAAAACATGCTAAAGAGAAAGCTGTAATGCGGTCAAATGACAAATTTATATTTGCTTCATTGCATCTTAAGAAACCAAGGCGTATATTATTTAATAAACAAATCAATATATCCGACTAGCATACAAGCAACAATTATGACTGGAAGCAAGGAAAATAATAAAGAAAAGAAGAGACATTGGCTTAGAGTGCCATATAAAGAACATAGAGGCAAATTCTAGACAGCTTTACACAGAAGTTAATTCATTTATGTTGTCACCATTCGGCATAGGAAAGACATTTCTACGCGCATTCTTTGTACACTGTTAACCTTTTTCCCATAGCGGCAGTCGTCTTGTTCTACACGAGAAACCGTTCGCGACTTCCACTCGGGCTCGCGTATAATTAATTCCGTCTCGGGCCTACTTAAATTACGTATCGGAGAGGACTGCAACTGGCAGAAGTGGCCACGGAACTTGTTCGCGTTTAGTGCCACTACCATTCAGTCATTTAACGCTGCTCCAATTTCAACCGACGACATTTTCTGACACGATAAGCGTTCGCTACAACGCCGATACCGATGAATTAATAATGCATCCAACCGGACAGAAACCAGAATCGATCGTTGCATCAACTGCTTTGAATATAGGTTCGACGGTGCTACATAATTGAAGAATAATTACTGAATTTAGAACTTATCTAAGAAAGCCACGCTTGACATCGATTTATCTTTCTATAAAATATATTGACTATGTCTAAATATTCCTCGGCTACGTTGATAGAATCTTATATTAGGTGCATTAAAGCCGCAAAGTTTTAGAATAACACCTGAAGTGAATATAAACTTTATTTGACAGACACTACCATAAAGTATTAGGCTTTCTCGTGGTCTCTTACAAAATGAACATTGTAAGGCGATAGTTGCATAGGTGCCTGCGAAGTGTAACGAACCCACGACAGTTACAAAAGGGTCGTAACTAAGAGATCCGTGCGGTTACCGTCACCGGACACCACGGAAGAGCTCCAGTATCGAATCCGCATAAATCAAACAACGAAATCCCCTCCAGCTATTCGCCATGACCCTTTTGTTTACACTCGAAGCTATTTATCGCATAACAATCATCAAAATCACACATAAATGGTTTTCAGGTATAACAGACCTCGGCGCGTTTTGTATCAACGTCATTAATGGATGCAATCGTCACATAAAAGGTCATAATGGGAGCGCGGCTATCGCGATGGTGCGCCCCAATCGCATCCGACAGCAGATCGTCGGTCGGTAGGCAGATCAAAGTCGCTTTAGCAACAGTGTTGTGCGTTCGTAACTTGGTCAGGTTGCACCGTTCGGTGAATCGGCCGCGTGCTGATTCAGATCGAGGTCTACCGGGTCGGCGAGCAGAGCGGGCTGCGCTGGATCGATTATCGCGCGGCACGAGCCGCGAGCGAGGACCAGTCGTATAGCGCGCTCAATGTCCACCCATTGTAATTCGGTATAGCACAACAATGCACCAGAACGCGCTTCTGATAACTGTATCTCCAATTAAATAGATACAATTCATGAATTATTAGAATAAGAGGATATGATTACAGCAGGTCCGTACAATAAGATCAAAACGAAATGACAATAAACAATTCCGAAGCAGTCGAACTATCCTCAGTTATATTACCTAATGAAATCAACAAGGAAGATATGTAACTATGTATAATTGATATGACATGTTTACTCACTTAGTTATTGTGTTGTAACTTATAACCGACTGATAACTTGTCCGATAAAAGTCAGACAAAGAAGAAATATGGGGCACCCTCGGGAATGTCATTATAGTCTTATTATATAGCTTTAGGGGGCTTCATATCAATGCTTATTACGGGGTCTCGAACCGAGGATCGTGTATGAGCGGTATCAGTGATGCATTGCTTCCCCGAGGCCCAACGCATCCGTTTATTGTTCGCGAAACAGAAATATGGAACTAATACCAGTCTGTCATGTCCGTTGTCAGATCGGAAACCGCGCCCGGAGGGTTTGTATAACAGTTTAACAACAGTCATTAGCAATCAATCAAGCGAATTCCGGTGGGTGGTAGACAGTTTCGCTTCAAAATCGGCCCTCGCGGTCAGAGAGGTTGGGAAATCCAGCACTGTTAGGTGTCTGATCCAAAAGGCGATCGTGATCGATTTAGGGCACATTCTCCGTGCGTCTAAGAATAGTTATAGATAGAAGCGACCGCGGTGTCGAAACAGACCACGAGATGAACACAGGGATTTATTGAAATTGCAAGCGATAAGTTGATGGCTGTGGTTGGCGGCACGCGTTCGGAACACGTCTGGGCAATTGAAAAGAGCGCGAGTTATAGCCGCAAATGTTGGGGAATCGAGTCGCAATTGCTGCTGCCGGGCAAGCCACACATTGTGATCGCGGGAGAAACAACGTCGGTCCTATGTCGCTTCTTGAATCACGCCTACACTGGACTCGAGGCATCTGATAAAGTACATATACTGATAAACTTTATGGGATACATAACTACTTACTTATACTACAGAGACATTTTATTTTAGAGACAGTTATGATACAAGGGAAATGTTTCGGACCATGTTTCGACTGCAAATAAACTTAAGCATATAATACAAAGGTAACATTGTTACAAGCAGATATTATTAGAGCGCGCATACCAGACGCGAAGCTGGATTACTCGTACCCAATGACACGGGCGGGTTCGACAATTAATTAAGCGAACACAGCACCACCCCATTGTGTTCAGCGTCTTCCGGGCCGCGTGTCCTGACGGTTATTAACCCAAACAGTCTATTACTAATTTCCGTTCGTATCAATATAGTGGATGTTGCAAGAGTATCTCAAATATAATTACAGAAAAAGGATTTGTAGCTTAAATCAGCTTCACTGGTCAATGTGGCTAAACTATTGGAAGAGTTCTAGCTAAAATAACTGAATTGACTAGTTAGTATGGTTATTGACACATTAGTAAAAACAGCTGCAGTAGTTTTTACACAGGATCTCATTATATAATAACTGACAATCCTCATTTTATCTCAACACCGGCAAATATCCTTCAATACAAAGTTTTAATGGCCCCACCTGCAGGGCTTGACAACTAATTAAGCGGACACAGCAGCACTCCATTATGCATTATGTACAAGTACTTCGTCTTCCGCAGCGCGTGTCTTGTCGGTTATTAACCCAAAGCGATCATTATTAGCTTCCGTTGGCGACGCATACCGACAACTGCAACGAGAAGGGGATGTTGCGACAGGACCCGATCGCATCGTAAGGTGGTTGACTCAAAATTGTTGGCAAATCAAATAAAAATGACTACTTCACTTGATATATGAATCATACATTACTGTGGATATAGCCTTAAACTTTAATAGTTTTGAATAATGAATTGTTAACAAATATAGTACCTACTAAATTACTTTTTAAGAAGCAGAAGTCCGATTATCACGTTTTTTATAAAGGAACTTGCGCGTGGGAAGGTCCTACATCGAAATTTCGCCTTAGGCATTTAGTGTTCGATGTTGCTTCGCTACAAAGATAACAAACTTATAACAGTTTTTTTCCTTATAATCATAGATTAACCAGCACGTTGTAGTAAACCAATTGTCATTTAGATCACAAACGGTAAATCGTCCGTTTCATGTTTTTACATTACATCACGTTTATAGCAATCAATTACTCCAATCCGATCATAATTTACGTTCGCTGGTAACCAGTTATTATATTTAGTGAAATGATTACGTCGTATACAAGAATGGCCGAATGTGACGTGGAATTTTAATCGAAACCATGTCTCGGATGTCGCTGGGGAGAGGAAAAAAGAATCCCTTGACGGACCACATCACGCATCGACGAATTCAAAGGATTGCTCGTCGAATTTCGATGGGCGTATTACGAGACGCTTGATTAATTCAATGAAGCGAGTATTGTAATACCCATTGATTTCATTTTTTTGGGGCCTTTCTTGTTCGCTTCGCTTCGACGCAGGGTTTTGTTTCAAATTATCGTTTCGAATTAATTTTAGTCGAACGTTGTTTAAGGGCGTGTAATTTGAAAATGTTTAGTAGCGGTTAGCCGGGCAGGATCGTGATATGCGGACCCTTATTATTTCATGATCAACGTCGTAAGCAACTTTATTTGCTTGTTCTTCGTAAAGGTCAAAACATTGCTAGTGCGTAACAACGTAGTATAAATCAATTAAGTAAACGACTAATCAAAAAATCGTACATCGGAAAACTAAATTTTAATTATTTACAAAAAAAGAAAATTTGGCTACATAGTTAACTATGTAACTATTAGACAAGTCGCATTAAATATTGCCCGAGGTACCTAAGGAAGAACTCCAGATAGGTACATTATAAATGTCATCGTGTTACTTCATGCGCAATCTCGTCTCGTAACATCACTCGTTGCGTAAAATGCAAAACATGGGAGTAAGCAAACTCGAGAATAAACCATAATACGAGTACCAATAGCACAGCAACAGGCGTTGCGTAACTGATTGATAACCCACATTCAGCTTCCTTGTACTGGTTCGCGGGTTACGTTGGTCAAACGTCCATCAATACTGTCCGGTAGGAAAGTGTTTCAAATCCAAATGACAGCCAAAAAAAATTGGAGCGATTTGTAACCTGTTAATCGCGGATTAAGATTTGATTGACGTGGTAAAATCTGATGACTGCTGATACAATGGGGACAAAATTAGCATGCTTAAATACAACGACAAAATTGAATATGAATTACCTGTTGGCTAGATAAGCGTTGATTGATTCTGCAGTACAAACTAGATAACTGCAAACGATCGAGATACGAAAAAGAAAATCAAATACATTCGGTAACAATCAACACACGGTTTTGATCGATGACATAATTGGCGCAGCAGCTCGTACACACCCACATGAAGAAAATCTTGAATGATGCATGTGGCATAGTTTATCGCGTCTATTAGATCCATTTCATTAGAATTGTTATTTTTTTGTGTCAACCGTATCGGTGTACGAGGAACACAATGGAGCGAACATTGTCCGTCGCTCGTGGGAAGATCAGAGATAACGCCGGGATCGTACTTTCATCCGATCACGCATGATTTAAGTGCGAACCGAACAACAATGCTAACAAACGGTCACGTATTCGAAAACAAACAGACGTTCACGTTTATTGAATTTGTTGCAACAATGCAACGTCAACCTTAGAATGCGGCGGTTTAACTACCAAACTTGAATTGCGTGCTGTACAAGAATGAGATCAAATGAGTCTCATTTAATCCCATTTGCATACAGAAAGTATACACATTTTTTGCGCGCAAATATACGTGCGCTCGTTTTGTTTCGAGTTGTAACGGAGTTGTTTATCGCTTTAATAAAGGAGACGAATTGGCTTTCTATGGTTAATTAACAGCCTGCAACTAGATTTGGCACATAGGCATATGTTGCTGCCAATGTATATTTATGCCCCTAGGGCACAGTTGCTAATACGTAGAAAAAGAATTGTCAGTCGCGGTCATGATGCACATCGTGCACAATATTATCTATTTATCTTTTTATTTCTAATATTTATCTATGTGCCTGCCTGCCGAATTAGATATGTATCCGTTCAATCCATTTTAGGTGTATCTCCCTTGGAGATTGTCACCGAAATTCTTAAATTAAAAGTTTCTTGATTTCAGCGTTTTTTTTTAATAACAATTTAAAAGATAGAATTGAAAATATCACATTATGCGTTTATCGATTGATGAGAAGGTAATGTACAAAGTTTTATAGTTTTACTAGCTGACCCCGCGAACTTCGTACCGCACATAACATAAAAAACTAAGGGGTGGACAACCCTTAACACTTAGAGGTATGAAAAATAGATGTTAGCCGATTCTCAGACCTACTGAATATGCATGCAAAATTTGGTTAAAATCGGTAAAGCC
>DWAV01001373.1:0-13802 GCA_018231305.1 Noctuana lactifera
TGTCGAAATGACGAAATTATAAAAGTAGTAGGTACCTTTGCAAGAATAAAGCCCAAATATAAACTTTAGCTATTATTAGCTATTATTTGAATTCAGGCAGATATTAATTAGCCAACAAGTTACTAAGGATTTGACTACCTACTACCTACATAATATTTATAATTATCTTAGTAGTCGTGGATCACAGAACAATATGGGTGGGTAGGTACTCAGGCCGTACTGCTGTGGATTTGACATAGGTACGAAGTATTTCTTCTTAGTCTGTGGATTTGACATTTAATACCTGTCAGTAGTGTCAGTTAGTTGTCACTCCATTCACATCAAAAAAATTCAAAATAAATCAAAGCAAAGTTTTAATTAAACATTTTAATTTGGTATTGTACATGTACATTTGTAATTTTGGTTTAGGAATAACAAACTTTGTTACATTTAATTCATAAATTAATTACTTACTTTAGTTCTTATGTTTGTGTGGATATTTTAATTATCATTTGTATGTAGTTTCAAACTACATATTTTCAAAATGTCACAAGACTCTTTGAATTTGATTCATGAATTTTTGTATGACGAAAGTAAACAAGTGTTCCAACAAGAACTTGACTACGTACTCCGCGTGCGGTCTTTGGTTAACAGAACGGTAAAAATCAAGGAACATATTAATGAAATCATTACTGAAATAAAAGGAAACATAAGTTATGCAAGAAATTTTCTTCTAAAGCCTAAAGTTGTAAACTTTAACTCGGAAGACAGACTGTGCCAAATTGGTCAGGGACAAGCCTACAATCCCACTAATATTGACATCAAACTGGTACTATCAATTGATGAAATTTTTGACATACTAGCTGAAATACATATGAGTAAGCCTTGTCTTCTAGAATCACAGAAAGATTTCGATAAAGTGTCTAACATTGATGTTGATAGCTCGCTGATAAAACTGTTTTTGAAGTCTTGCAGAATCTGCAATATATCTAAAAGGCATATCTGGACAACGTTAGAAAAAAACAATTGTAGTGTAGGTGAAATGGGCCTCATTTCTGTAGTCCCAGAAGACCAGGAGTTCAAACAAATTTTCATGTATATAGATATAAACACTAACTATGTACTTTTGAGACCGCTAAAAAATAAATCACACGTAGAAGTTGCTTTGGAACTGTTGAATATATTCTGCGATTTTGGAGCACCAGTCTACTTGAATTGTATACAAAAGAAATTCTTTTACAAGGTTTTAGAGGTACTGAAAACACTAGAACTGCCGTTTATATTACCATCCATAAAGATACAGACGGACGTCCATAAACTTAAGACAATGACACAGCAAGCGAGACAGCACCTGAAGGTTTGGATGAATAATTCGGACTGTAAAAACTGGGTGATCGGAGCTCATATTGTGCAATGGATCTTGAATTCTAACAAAGTTGTTGACACATATGTAAAATCTACTGTAGTTAATGGCATTATACACTCACCATACCATGCACTGTTTGGTAAGCTACCACATAAAGAGCTGGTGGATTTGAATACCAGTAATGATAAAAATAAAGATATTATTATGTCTGCGAAACATGAAACGATATCAAACAAAATATTATTAAATTGCTCACATTGTAAGCAGTTAATATATAAAGTATATTTATGCCATTATTGCAGAGCACCCTGTCATATAACATGTTGTAAAAGACTATATCTCAATGAGTTGGGTGTGTGTGTCATTGTTAACAAATGTAACTTATGTGTGGCTAAGGATTAAAATTGTCTAAACTAGTAGAAATGTAGGTAATAAATGTAAATAGTAAAAAACTGTGTTTGTATGAAGTTTGGTTACCCTTGTAACTTTCATGACCTAAGAATTCTAGCTGTCTAGAGAGATTTAGCTAAAGTTACTCAACCAATTTCGTTTTTTGTCAAACAAAGAATGAAATTTAATTCAAACAGCTCTTATCATTGTAACATTAATAATGTATTAATGTCAATTAATTTGAATTGTCTTAAGTATTCCTTTACATAGTTTTATTCATCAAATATTTCTAATCTCATTTTAAAGTAGTATTCCTTTACATAGTTTTATTCATCAAATATTTCTAATCTCATTTTAAAGTATTATAATTAATTTATTAAAGTATGCGTGTTCTATAATTATTTTGTGCATCCTACCTATTTCTCTCTATGCACCATTTCTACTGCATACTAGTGTGGGACTATGAGTATAATTAAAACAAAAAAATAATGGGAAAAGGTAAAAAAATAAAACCACACAATATTTTTCTTCATTATATATTTTTTGTCAGAAGGTAATTAATACAGTGCCAAAACAGTAACAAATCATTAGTAAGAGAAAAAAATCAAGACTGCGTCTAGCATGTACTACTGAATATTGAGAGATAGACAACGTACCCTAGCGTACCTTACGTATAAAAATAACACATCACAACTTTTGGACAAACAACTTGGCTTTGAGACAATACGACACAAATTATTGTGTATTATGATCTACGGGGATCCCAGGACTGTATTTACTGGGTAGAACGAATTTTTATAGTTTACGAAAAACGCATTCTATTTCGAACGAACAGCGCCACCTAGCGGCTATGGCGAGAACCAAAAATTGATGGTTTTCATTGCTCATTGCGTTATCCAAAAACTATTTTTCACAGTACGAGGGTAGAAATAAAATATACGTTTTTGTAAACTGTCAAAATTCGTATTATGCCCCCTCATACACTATTTATGAACTACATTTAATACCAATACGCCTAAGACACTGTATGTTACGGATATGTTTGGGGGTAGCCATGTGCAATCGAGTTGAATTTAAAACATGTCATTATTCGAGATTCTTTAGCCTTTCAATAAAGTTACCAGAAGTCATTTGACAAAGGAATTTACTGTTTAAAAATTTTACGAAATTCAAGCATTCGGCGCTATTTAAAAAGAAATTATTTAGCTTAGCGCTACTTTTAGACATTGATAATGAGCGAACAAAGCTAGCGCCAGGGGCGTATCTACTGCCGAATCCATGATATGGGGCTCCGCATCTACATGTGCCCCATGTGTTGATAAAAGTTTATAGTGTTAACCAATATCTCGAAAAAGGGCCCCGCGACCTGGTCCCCCTGGAGGCACGAATCGCCATAAATTTCTATATAACAGAACACGAGTTTAGCTTAAGTGTTATATTTTATAATATGGATTGATTTTTAGTATAAAACACAGTGGTACTAGGCTTTAGGTAAAGGCTTAGATTATTTATCTATGGTTAACACCTGTTAACTATACACTTATTCCTTATACCTGTTAACACTTATTCTGCCCATAACTACCCACATAATATTCGATAAGCAAATTACCACTATCGTTGAGGCTTTACCCATATTCATAAAACTGTTACAACAGATGTTTCATTCAGACAATCAAAATATTCATTAATTATCGATTTATTATTGTTCAAATTGAATATTTTTAACGGTAACAGCATTTAGCTCTCCGAATTTGACAGATGTCATATTTGAATTTCGACTTTAGCAGTAACAAAGTAACGGAAAAAATATTGATTAAATTGATAATTGATTAATTTACAAGATTTTTAAACTAAAAATAAATTACAAATTTACGTTAGAAAATGAGTCCTGAAAAATTAGTCCTAAAGTAAAATAGACATGTCCCTTATTGCTTATTTTGAGTTTTTCTCTTTCAAATATTTTCTGTAAACACATTTATTACAAAAACGTTTATAACCACTGTCAGTACCAAAACGCATCGCATAGCATGGTTTTTTTTTGCTGCGCGACCGGCCTATAATATTTTCAGGTTCTAATAGTTCCGTCTCAGTAAATCGTTTTGCAATACTTTTTTGATCGTCAGAAAGAAACATCCATATTACCAGTTACGTGACCATGCCATTTCTATAAACATTAAATAACGAAGGCGCGTGTACGCATGGATCCTAAGCGAACTGTTTAAAAGACTTTTATCACTATTAACAAACAAACTTATTACATTTTCAAACTTTCAGCTATCATTAAACATTACTCCATTGGTCCAAATGATTCAATTTGTAATTTCTCGAAGTATCTCTTAGCTCTTTAACAAACACTTTTTTGGAAAATGTTTCTTTTTTATTTCTATGATGAAGTACATGTTTTGATTTTGCATATCATTGTAATTTATATTGCACACTGTTTTTTTTTGGAAGGAATATAATTGCATTTAAAGGAATATATTTCAATAATTTTTCTTTGAAAAATTGGGACATAGAAATGGTTAAATATTTAAATGTTATTAAGCACAAAAATGACGAACGGTATTTTTAGAATGTCATAGAAAACCTATTTCAGCTTCTTTCCCAAAGTTAAAATCAGGACACGAGTGTGCAATATAAATCAGTGACATGCAAGTTATTTTACAACAGTAAAATTCACATAAACACTCAATTAAGTTATAATAAGCTCGTTAGAGATAAAATTACATTAATTTTTTGTATTAATTATTTAATGTATTAAAACCATCTAAGTGCTTCACTCCAACGGACAGATATATTATTTAATAACACGAGGGAAGGACTAGCGAACTTTTACGTTAGTCGTCTCGGACATCTCAAAAACAATCGTTTTCCAACAAAGCGATGTATTAAACAACAAATAATAACAAGAAACAAGTAAAAAATAAAAATATAATGCAGTTTCAGAAAAACAAAATTTAAAATTATAACGGTCGTTTCAATTGGCAGTGTGTGCGGGTAGACACAAAATGCAGGCAAAGACAATGCTACATCAAAAGCTACACATTAAACATCACCTATTGAAAAACTGTTATCTACTTGAGAATCTTATATGTATTTACGTTTCAACACGAAGCTTAATTAACATTTAATTGATAATAAAAACGTGTAACATACAATAATACCACAGTGATGCAAAAAACAAAAGTCAAAGTAACTAATCACTTAATTCAAACAGTTTTGACTCTTTAAATATCACACAAATACCTTTGAATTAAGTTATTCTTATCGGAATAACACAGGATAGCGTTACACTAATATTCAATTTATCGTTTAATACAAATGTCATAAAAACTACGACAAATACATAGAATCAATGTTGCTTTTCATTATATTGTATTGTATGAGATTACAAATTGTTACCGTAAAAAGGCAAATTAGAAAAAGTCACATGAAAATTATGTTTCAACACTGTCACATGTCACTTACAACTTAAAAGTAGAAAATACAATATTGGTGTCAATAAGGGCGTAGCACCACAATATAAAAAAATCTTAGTAATCGTTATACGTATGTCTATAACAAATCCGCAGGCGTTTTATTAGTGCTGGAGAGTAAACACAGTAAAATTAATATCCCAGTGCTAATAACATGAGTTTTTAATACTTGTGCACCCATGGCGGCGCTGTATACCGGTCTGTTAACATCGCGCAAAGGATAACTGATTAAGACAAGCGGGAAATTAGATCGGGAATCCTCAGGGCGATATTAATAGACTAGTGTTCGCCGCCCACCGTACATACACTGTAGCTATAATGTAAAAACTTAATTCATCGACACTTACAACTATAAAAATATTTTAGAAATTCTCACTTATATTTAAGAGGAACTGGCAAAATAAATCCTGTATTTTCCATTTGACATGAATTGAACCGAATACAAAAAACCAGGTCTTGGTCCTCAGGTATCAAAAATTCATGATGCCATTCCTATAAATTGGACAGAACTGTATGCGAAAGTGGCGAGTAGCAAAAATATTAGTGAACACTATACGCACTAAACAACGGCATGAAAATATATTAAATCCACTAAATACCCAATAGAAAACTGCCTAATGTTACGGCAAAACCTCGTAGAAGCGACGTTAAACTTAACAAACTAAATACAGTTAGATTAAAAACCGTGGTGGTCGGTCCTACAAGCGCCGTCGGCGACTGGCTCGTGCCTTATCACAATAGATTCCCTTTAAAGCAGGACGACCAACGTTATTGTCCTTACTCATTCCACTATAAATACTAACACTTGCAACTAATAGAAACATCCCTAATAGCTTTATCAACGTACACCGCGACTCCTTAGTATCAAAAACAGTGATTAAAACTTTTTATTAGAATAGAGTATTTGTGCATACGAAATATTGGAGCCCAACGCGGGACTTTGGCGCCCACCGAGGGGCCGTAACAACTAACTCTCATAAGACATCGAAATCGTATTACCCAACGATTAACTAACCAACACCGCACACTGAGTTAAAAAGGACACATTTATTATGCTAAACGGTTACAATTTGTTCTACACGAGGATTCTTTAACCATGCACGGTTATATCGTAAACATGTAACTAACAGATTCGTACTAAAAGCTTAGAGCCATAATTGCCATATTATGTTATTAACTAACTCGTCCTAAACAGGCAACGACCTCTATCGATACCATCTAAACAACTAGCATCGTTAAAAATAGATTAAAACACCAACTACCATACACGATCTTGCGAAAATAACTATCTAAACAGTGAGTTATGAATATTTATATCGTTACCACTTTTTCACCGTCTATTTTTTTTAAATATAAATATCCATTCGTAAATTATTATCAAATTCGATAAAGCTCTATTATTGATCCGTGTTCTCTTAACTTAGCTCTCAGGTGAGTCCGAGAGAACTGAGGCGATCTGCATTAAGGAATCTAATTTACAACTAAACCAAACTAAACACAAGACTTCCATTGAAGACAACATTTAACATCGAGGTAAATAATAAGCTTTACTCGTAGCAAACAATAACTTTAAATTAAAAGAGAACCATTTCCAGTCTTGCTAAAGGTAAATCACCTAAGCGCAGCCTAACAAAAACATCTAGCTGAATACACTAACAGTGTCACGTATTTTGTACATTCAGGATTTGGGGAGCGAATACAATACATACTTAATAGTGAAGAATTCTATCAGCGGAGGCATTCGATGAATATTCTAGCCCGATATACATATTTAAAACGGGACCCAAAATAGCTCCGTGCACAATTTCCGTGAACTTTAGATTCACTTAATATCAAGTACTTATAACATTGGCTAATAAAAATTAAACAAAACATTATTTTACTATATGAAAATTACCCATGCAATTCCATTAACTACAAATCTAGCGTTCATAAATTCCTCTTAGGTAAATATAAAATATGCTGCACTTTTGTATGTCTGTGAGTATCGCGTTATGAGACATTATGTTCGTATGTAATTACATACGTTAGAGGAATTGAGCAATCTGTGTTATTGCAAGCCCGAACAACATATTTATTAATAAAATATAAAAGGAAATTAGAAATATAGTGAAGAACATATAGAAGCATATGTGATTGAGGTAAATTGTGTAGAGGTCCTAAAAAATTGAATACGTCACAATTCTCAAGTCTCAAAACATGATACTCTTATGCTGACCAAATTTATAACTCATTCCTTAAAATCAATTTTGGCTTGTAGAACACTTGGACAACAAATAAAATTGTTCTTAACTTACGACAGACACATTTGGTTATCTATGTATCGTTTCTTATAAAAGTGGCCAGCACAGGTGCAACTTATATCTGTAGGACGAATGTTAACAATATAGGAAATTCTCGAACTTTTTACTTATCATTTAATATTATCAACGACACCAGAGCCACCTTAAGCATTCGAACATTGGCATTTAAATTAAGTACTGTAACAGTTTTGGTATTTTAGTCGCAAATACTTTTCATGTATTGGACTAAAGAGCAATTTATTATAATTATATTAAGGATTATCACACATTATTCTTACAAAGATATGCTGTTAGAAGCGTTGGTCGACTTAAAGTTCAGAAATATATTTCGTTCACTTCACATTTTGTATTTGCACGATTATTGGAAAGTGATCTTAATGAAGTTAAATCGTAGATGGACTTCTTGTTTTCAGAAAAATGTTTCAAGCATGAGAAAGTCGGTGAAAATATGGAAACTCGTGGCATAGATTATTTGGACGATAACCATAATCCTTAGTTAGCAAAATTAAAAAGATTTCAAATTTAAAAAATTGAGGTAATTTTATCTACCGCATGATTGTATAAAAATGAAAAAATATGCACTGTTTGAGTTAACGAAATAACTCTGTGCCACGAGTTTGGAAACCTGGAGTGCTTCAACGGTTAAGAATAGAAAAATGCATCCAGAGAAAAGCTTAGTCTATGCAAATTTTCTCAAAATTGAATGGACGGAAGGAACAATTTTTGAGCCAACACAAATTCGGGCAAGATCCGTCCTCATTGGGGCGTAGCTTAATCTATTTCTTCAAAATTCACAGCCGTTGTAATTATGAAAGTTGTTGCTACTGATAATCTTGACATTCACGATAGACGTATAAAAGGCGTAGGACCAGAAGGCCTAGCTAAGATGCTTGTCTATTTGATTAACGCTAACGGATTGATAGAGTAAGTCTAATTGATAGATCAATTCAAAACAAGGAATATAGAGTCCGATTCGGTAGCGAAGGAATATTTTGTTTTAAAATAGGAATCAGATCTTTAGGACATCACGACCGCGACTGCAAAAAAGTAGAAAATAATGACAGAATGACGTCAGTTTCTTGTAACCACAGCGCTGCGCATGCGCAGACAATATTGTCTGCAGGTCGATACTAAATTACATATTAAGCAATCGTATTAAAAATTGACAACTTAAAGGACTCCGTCTAAAGCGTTGATAAGGCAACATTAGCGTTAAATTTTTTTAACTCATTCAATTTGCCATTAATCTCTACCACGAATGTATGCATTCCATAATTTATGGCAGAACTGTGACGCACATTTTTATATATATGAACATACTTATATATGTGGTTGTTTGCTGGGTAGAATTAATTTTAACATACTAATGTAATATGTACGCGATTTTTATATTTGAAAAACTACTCAATTCCTTTGATTCTCACCCATAGTTAAGCTACGCCCCAATAGAAACGGCCAACTACTTGAAATGAGGCTAGTTGTGGCACTTTGGATTGACACATTTCACTACACGCAGTAAAAATATTATCACATCTCAGAACGGTTATCTATAAAGCAAGCAATTTATAAATTCATAGCCACCGTTAGTCATTTCATATGTCTATAATAACATCTGTAAATAATATTAGAACTAAATAAATTCATCTGTGTGAAGTGGAAAACATAATAAATGAAATAAATAAACAGATTTTATTACTATATATAATCAACAACCTATTCGTTCGGTCATACCAATGTGAGCATGATAAAAAGGAAAGGAAAATGTGTATAGAATTGCGTTGTATGCAAAATATTTTACAACACAGAATAGTTTATATAATACAAGAATAATATAAGAAAACAGTGGACATATTTGTGACAATCACAGTAATTTTTCATTCCAGATCGAAAGTGAATTGATTAAAAATATAGCTATGTGTTAATGAGATTTTTATATATATCGCATGCTTCCTTTGGTAGAACCGAAGTTAATTAAAGTAAATCCTCCTCTAAGTTCATTAACACTTGCATTTAATGTAATTTGATTATTTGAACATTGCACGTTTGAATAAGTATAAAAGAAAATTTTCGCTACGAATTTGAGAGAATGTAGGTATCTATACAAAGATATGGCAACATTGGAAAGAGGGAAAATACCCAACTCTATAAATGTATAGCTATATGGGCGCTACTAACATAGAAATAATAATATTAAAAACTAACTACTAAAATTTGCTAAGAAACTAAATATATTATTAAATTTATTATTGTGCTACAAATATTATATTTCTTTATAAGGACAAGGCAAATATAACTCTGACTACATGCTAAAATCGACGTGCGGAACGATTGTACTAACGAATTTTAAATATTTATAATTCATTTAAATACATCATGGAAGCATTATATTAACGGGGTTGGTATAATATTCAGTGGGATATGAAAAACTGAGGTTTTTAGCTGCGACGGTAACATAAGCTTAAAACTAATATTATGTTAAAACAATATCAATGCTTGGGCAGTCTGCGTAAGATTATGTAACAGACCGAATGATGGTTTCAATAGTACATTCAAAAAGAATATGAACGCATTAAATAATTTTGCATGGTAAAATAAGAGCTCAAAATAATTATCAATGTAATTTTAATTGAACTGCACAGTAACTAAATTTTAATGATAGATAAAATTTAATGTAAATTTACATTATGGTTTAAATGCTACGTTAAATTTTGATATCGGAATTATATATTATGTTGCATTGATATCGGATTAACTTATCAAATCACAGTGATAAGTTGGGCCACAATCATAAATTTAGGCCGCTCAAACATTTTTATGACCCGAAACATCTGTACTTAATTAATAATATTTTCAAAACAAGGTTTAGACAATTTGTGCTACACTTATACACTTAATGGAATTACATATTCAGATTGGCTTTAATACGTTCTGTTTTATATCAAACATATTAAGTCCTACAAAGAAAACTCAAGAACGCGCAGCAGAAGAGGAAAACAATAAATCTTACACTACCAACCCCCACAAACTGGTCATATAATAATAGGCTAATAAACGAATAAATACTGTATTGCTCAACCAGTTGTTACTTTAATAACAGATTAAAAACTAATATCAGCAACAATTTGAAACAATTGAATACTTTTTCCCAACAAAATGTTTTTTTGTACAGCAACACCTGCACAGGTTAATAAAATGCATGAATGTTTAAATTTTAAAATTAGAAAAGGCACTTAACGATAGTAAAATAAAATAAAATATAGCCATTTTTTTAAATTCATTTTTTTTTCAGTATGATTTTTTTAATGGTCGTCACGCTATTCAATACGATGTCGTTAAGAGAATATTCATAAGGGTAAATATACACGGCTAGTGGGAGACAAAAAAATACCATTTTCCTTACAACTAAGATGAACTAAGTGAAAGATTAACACTAAGATAGTTTTGGTTTCGGGTTTTGCCCTTTTAGCAGTGTAAATCAGTTTGTGCACCGTTTGGAAGAAAACTAATTATACAAAAAAAAAAACATATTAAAGCGTTTATAAAAGCTTATGATTAATATGGATCTAAGCGCGACTATTAAAGTTATTTTTTAAACATTCCAAGTAACTGTTATATGAACGATTACTATGGACCACATAGAACGCTGACATAATGTAAAACTAAAGCTAATCTACTTCGTAAGGAACTGACTATTGTTTGATATTCTTCTTTTTTCTTTACGAGCCTTTTTACTTTGTAGCAACATTGTAACATAACTATGTTGTATGATTGCATTTTTACTTATAAAATAGATTGGGTTTATACCAATTTATTGGATTATTCCAAACTGAATATATATAAAAATATATATATATATATATACCAGGCGAATTGAGAACCACCTCCTTCTAGTAGTCGGTTAAAAAAGCATTCCTGAGGTAAATATCTTAGAGGAATGCATTTCTACATAACAGCTGTAGCTAATAGCAAATTTCAATATTAACTTTTACCATGTTAATTAACATTTTCAATGTTGTGAGATAATGAAATGAGTTCACATATTCAGTTATGGATGTTATTCAAGTAATATGAAAATATAGCTTGAAGTGAAGAGTAAGAATCAATTATATAAAACGCTATGAAAGTGAAGTTTAACGTGAACATTACCCGTTAAAAATAATACATTACAAAATTTCTAAATTTAGTGTGTATAAAACTTTAGCTGGTACTAAATAGCGTTATAAAAGTTTTTTAATGTGGTAAAAAAGTAAAGTAAAAAGGCTCCGTGTACCGGGTTACAAAATACTAATATTTATTATTTACCATAGCATTCCGCTATACCGAATATAAACGATAACAGACAACCCTAAAACCCGTCCGAGAAAGCAACAACACCCTTTTGCTAACGAATCAAGGTCCAATGTCGGGAATTAACGGATCCCTAAAAAACACCTACCCTATAAAAAAATTCGCAATCAATTCATTAAATAAATAAAGTGGTACTTACTCTAATAGTTAATAACTTCATTTAATATACTTTTTTTTCCTTTATATAATTTGCACGAAACTTGATATATTAAAATAGAGTCAACTAGCATTAACGTAGAAACATCACATTTATAAAGGTTCCATCACTTTTGGTGTGAGCGAATATTTTGTTTTCTCTTCTTTTCAATTTCAATAAGCGTTTCATATATCATAGGATACCAGCCATTGACTAGAGCCTTTCATAAACATTGCGACAATAGGACCATGCATTTTTTAATTTAAAATATAAATAGTAATAAAATTGTGAACTGCAGTCGCTGCCTGCGAGTGGAACAGAGAAAGCAATAGAGTCGCAGTCAATGGAAGTCATTCACATGATAAGGTAAGTGGCAACATTGACGTATTCAATTAGCTGGTACCCAGTCAGGTACGTCCAACAATTCCAACTAAGTGTGTATTAAGAAAAAATATGTCGCTCACACCAATTAGAAAATTATTTGGCAAGTATTAGTCACTATATACCTAGCCAATATCCGTCGCATTGGATGAACGCGAATTAAACTTTTAGTAACTTACTTCGTAAAACGAGTGTGCGACTGACTTTGGTTACCTATGATGTGACCCTCAACAAACTGATTTTTTAAAGAGCATTTCGATATGTTAGTGTGTAGTTATCAAAGAGTATCAATACAAAGCGAAGCTGAGAAAAAAAGATTTTAATTTTTTTTAATTTAATTTTAAATAATTTGCAATTTTTTTTTAATAGAGTCCAAAACTACAAAAAGTTAATAAAATGTATAATAAGAAAATTTCAATAGAATGAGTTAAAACAAAAAAAGATTGTTAAAAAGGGTCTTCAGAAATTGACAAAATCTGAAATTGACAAATGATTTATTCAATTTGTGAAGACCCTTTATTTGGGATATGATAAAAAAGTAAAAAAAATGCATAATAAATACAGTTTGTCGGGGGCCATCGCAGTTTTCAGTCACCACAACCCATTTATTACGTATACGATATAAAAATCGAGCCAAGCATTCTTAGAAATTACGCAAGGTCCGTTACTAGCATACAAACTAACCTACACACATTCTAAGTCGTTTTATTCATTATAAGTTCATTTTAAATGTATATATTCATTATATATTATTATATCTGGTCTCTGAAACCTGTGCATGTTTGTACGTTCACACTTTTTATAATTAATTTATTTTTTTATAAAATAACAATAAATATTATTTTGAGTTTCGTAAATGCATTGTAGTTTGCTTAATTTTAAAAAGTGTAATACGTTTATTTTAAATAATTTAGTGTTGATATGATAATTTTAAGGATTGCAACGTTCCCTTATAGAAATTTTGTTTGTAAGCGTTTTTTACATGGCAACACGGGCTGGTACGAAAGGAAAATTATCGAATTTTATTAACTGGTTAAAGAACTTCCGAGTTCTAAGATAATAATAAGTCAATTTAAAATAAATTAGATGAACTGGATATTTTCGTAAAATTACAAATTACATTTAATTTCACTAATTATTCACATTTGAAAAATGTATTTTCGCCATCTAAGTGTATTTTTAAGTAGTTTCAAACACCATATTATTGAATGTCTAAAGATTGTATTCTCTACCGTGTATATTTTATAGAATATATTTTCGTGAATTCTTTATATTTTTGAGTAAGCATTATTACATGCTAATAGGTGCTCAATATATTTGTATTTTCTATTGGAATAAATCTAGAACATACAATGGGTCGCTCTAGAAAGGTTAGAATATTAGTGTATGAATAAATATGAATCACACATAGTATAAAACAAAGT
>DWAV01001374.1:0-13801 GCA_018231305.1 Noctuana lactifera
TTCATATGCTCAATTAGTGGTTTTTGTTGTGGTTTTCCCGCATCACAAAAATAAACTTGTGTTTCAGCAAATATTTCTATTTCTTTTCATTTACTAAATTCTTTTTCTCTATCAGTTATTATTCCTTTAATTTTCCCAATTAAATTGGCATCGTGTACGATGCCTTAAATTGGTAATTCAAAATCATAAATTTTTCCTTCAATAATATAAATTAATGTTTCAGCAATATTAATGATATGTGTTCCAGCCCGTTCAATTGAACGTAATTGTTGCATTGTTAAAGTAATAACTTTAATTTCTTCTTTTGATTTTGCTTCACGAATTTTTTCAATTAAAGCATCATTTTCAACTTTATAAATCTTTTCTAATTCAATATCATATTTTAAAATATTATATGCTGACTCAATTCGTTCTTCCTCAAAAATATTTGACACTTCTGTTAACATTTCAATGACTTTGGCAACTAATTTTTTTAAAAAATTAATTAACTTTGTTGAAGGTTTATATTTGATATAATAACGACAAATACTTTTTGCATAATCTGCAATACGTTCAACTTCCTTAACAATCAAAATGAAACCAACTATTCGTCGTAAATCTTTTGCAACCATTTGTTGTTTTGCAATTTTTCATAGTGAAACTTCAATGAAAGCCTCTTGCATTTTATTAATTGTTTCATCAGCGGAAATAACACTTTGAGCAAGCTCAACATCATTTGTTTCTAAACATTTAACCATATCATCATATTGATTTTTTGTCATTGCAATCATATCAATAATCATTTGTTTTGTTTGTGCTAAATCATTTTCAATTTTTATGCTCATATTTTGTTCCCCTCCTTTCGTTATTCAAAACGCCCAGTAATATAATCTTCTGTTTTTTTATTAGCCGGACGAGAGAAAATAATCTTAGTTTTATTATATTCAATTAATTTCCCTTTTGCAAAAAAAGCAGTATAATCAGCAACTCGTGCGGCTTGTTGCATATGGTGGGTTACTAAAACAATTGTAAAATCTTTTTTTAGTTGGGTAATTAATTCCTCAATTTTTGATGTTGAAATTGGATCTAATGCACTGGTTGGTTCATCCATTAACAAAATTTTAGGTTTCATCGCAATTGCCCGGGCAATACATAAACGTTGTTGTTGTCCCCCTGATAATGCAAAAGCAGAATCTCGTAAATTATCTTTTACTTCATCTCATAATGCTGCTCGTTTTAAACTTTCAACAACAATACTATTAACTAATTTTCGATCACGAACTCCTTGATTCCATGGTCCATAAGCAACATTATCATAAATTGACATTGGAAATGGTGAAGGTTTTTGAAATACCATCCCAATGTCTGTTCGTAATTTAACAATATCTGTTTCAGGACTATAAATATTCTTCCCACTAATGAAAATTTCACCTTTAAAAATTGACTTTGACTCAACATCATTCATTCGATTAAATAAACGCAATAATGTTGATTTTCCTGATCCTGAGGAACCAATAAAAGCAGTAACAGTATGTTCTTTAATTTTCATTGAAATATTAAAAAGAGCCTGCTTGTTTTCTTTGTAAAAAAAGTCAACATTTTTTACTTTAATTAAATCTGGATTATTATCTGATGAATCAAATGTTGGATTCTTAATAATTACTTTTGGATCCATTATTTTTCCCCCTTCTTCTTCGTCTTATTTTCTTCATGGCGTTGTTTTTTCTTTGGTACAAATTTTTTTCAAAAATTATTAAAACTTTGTTTTTGATGAAGATAATTTTCTTTTGAAAAGAAAAATTTCAAGTTATTAATTCGATTTTTTCACTTCGCTCTAAATCCAATATTAACATAATTTGGTGCAAATTTCTTCCCTAAAATATAGGCCAAACTATTTGATAACCAAATTAAAACCATAATCGCAAAAGCTAATTCAAACATAATTCGCATTGCTCCTGCTGTTGCTCCTTCTTTTGAGAGCATTAAAATTTGTGTTGTCATACTTGCCCCTGGTGACATAAATCCAGCAATTGGTGACCGTACCGCGGTTCCTAATGTTAAATAAACTGGCGCTGATTCACCAATAACACGTCCAATTGCTAAAATAATGGCAGTAATAATACCTGGCATCGCATTTGGTAAAACAACTTTCAGCGTTGTTGATGTTTTGTTAGTTCCTAATGCTAATGAGGAATGTCGTAATGAGTTTTCAACACCTGATAAAGCATCTTCAATACTACGAATCATAATTGGCAAAATAACAATTGTTAAGGTTAAACCAGAGCTCAAAATGGATAATGGTAAACGACAAACACCAATAAAGAAAGCTAATCCAAAAGTTCCATAAATAATACTTGGTGTTGATGATAAAACATCAATTGCAAAACGCACCACTTTTGCAAAAATGCTATTTGGACGGGCATATTCATTTAAATAAATGGCAACCATTAATGATAATGGTATCGCAAAAATTATTGAACAAATAACTAATAACAGAGTGACTAAAAATGTTGAAAGAATTCCTGCTCCGCCATCAAAGGTTGATGTTGAAATTAGATCACTTCATACCATTCCAAATAATCCTTTTCAAATAATTGTAGCTAAAATAACTAATGTAAATAATACAACAATTACAGTTGAAGAGATTAAAAAGAACATTCCGATTCCATCTTTAAACTTTTTCAAACCCCTTGTTTTTTCAATATGTTCATAAAATAACTTATTAATTTTATTAGCATTATATGATTTACTTAATCGTAAACCTTTTGTTGTTTTACGAGCATGATAGTTTCGTTTTCGATTATGAAATGCTTGTGATGAAATAATAAAAATATTAATAATACAGACGATAATAAATAATACTAGTCCAATTGCATATAATGCTGATTCATGCATTGGCCCTGAATTTTCCAACATTTCTAATCCAATTGTTGATGCTAAAGTTGCTATTGATGAAAAAATAAAATTAATAAAACCATTTCCAAGTTTTAAACCATCTGGTGCGTTTCCAGCAATCATCATCACCGCCATTGTTTCTCCAATAATCCGTGCAACTCCCATCATAATAGCAGTAATAATTTTAAATCAAGCTGAACGTAAAACAATACGATAAGTTGTATGGGTTTTACTTAATCCTAATGCTAATGAACCAAAGCGATATGAATCAGGAACATTTTCTAAAGCATTGATTGATAATGAAATCATAATTGGTAAACCCATAAAAGCTAAAGTAATTGATGTTACTAATAAGTTTGAGGTTGAAGGAGCGCCCATTAACATGAAAAGCGGTCCTAAAATTGCTAAAGCAAATAATCCAAAAACAACAGATGGAATTCCAGCTAGCAATTGGATAATACCAATCACTTTACGTTTAATCCTTGGACTTAAATATTCTGAAATATATAATGATGAAAAAATAGTTAACGGAATTGCAAATAGTAAAGCAATAAATAAGACAAAAAATGTTGCAATAATAATTCGTCAAATACCAAATTGACTATTATTAGCATTTCAAGTATTACCTGATAAAAAGCCTCAAAAACCACCAGGATAATGCTGGAAGAAATAAATTGATTTATAAATGATAAAACCAACTAGAGTTAATAAAATTAAAATTGTTAAAATCGCAAAACAATAAATAATAATTTTTGAAGTAAAATCAATAATTTGTTTTCGTCCGCGAAAATTATTTGTAAAACGAATTTTTCATAATGTCATTTTTTGGGAAAACGGTTGTTTTTCTTTCGTGACTTCTTTCTTGGCCATAGTTAATTCTCCATTCCGTTATATTCATATTCAGAATATGCTTGATATTTTTCGGGAAACTTTTTCACAATAATATCTCAAATACTTTGATAATCTGATTTAAAATTTCAAGCTACTTTTTTACTATCAGTTGTTCTTCCACTTTTTGCAAAAGTTGTATTATTATTATACTTTCGGAAGAAAAAGTCGTCAATTGATAATGGTTCTTCACCTTCTTCCATATATCAATATGCAGCATCATGTTGACTTAACTTAAAATTTGGGTCATAATAAGGATTATCTTTCCCATTTCGTAGTTTTGGTTTTGTTTTTGAATATGGTAATGGATCTAACATTCATGCAATAAAAGGTAAGGCATTATTGAATTGTTTTCCTTGATAATTAATAATTCCAGTAAAGGGTCTTGTTAAAGAATAAGCTGGATTAAATTCATAATTATTATTAATAACTTTATATGGTAATTCTGGTTCTGTACTTCCTTTACTAATAACACTAGCAATTGCTTTTGCCCCTAAATCTTCATTGCTAATAATTCTTTTAATATATGAAAAAGAAATATAACCAATTGACCGAGGAGTAGTTGAAATTGCTTGATACATTGAACCATTTGATGAAGCTACTTGATTTGTTTCATATTTTTTGCTTTTAATTACTGCTGATTCAAAAAAATCTCTTGCCCCACTTCCAGACTCACGTGTTAAAGTATAAAATTTATTGCTACCACTACTACAAACTAATTGCGAACCAAAAGCTTGTTGTCAAGTAAAATTTGGATCAGTATAAATCTTACGAATTAATTCAGTTCCTTCTCCACCAAAAAAAATTTGAAATTGTAACGAATCTTGGTGTGGTTTAATTTGACAACCATTTGGTAAATGATATACCAAGATAATATAATCACGGACAAAAACAAAACGACCAGTATTATAATCTGCTCATAGTTGTTGAGCATTAGAGCGGTTATCCCCTGGTTTAGGCATTGAATTAACATCTTTTGATAAAAAACCAAAAGCATAACTACCATTTTTTACACCAACTAAGGCAGCAGCACTTCCTAATGAATTATATAAAATATCTTCTTTGTTATCACGTTTATATTGTTCCGTAATATTTGCCATTACTTGGGCAACTGATGTACTCCCTCCAGCAACAATTACATTACTCGCCGATGCAATTGTTCAAATAATAATTGATATTACTAATACCAAAGCAGAACCAACTAAAGTAAACATTTTATGATGGCTAATCTCTCCTACTACACTCTTAAGAAAATGTTTTTTTTCTTTCTTTTCCTTAACAGCCTTAGTAGATTCGTTTGGCTTCATTCGTTAAGTTTCCTCCCCTTTATATGGTTTTATTTCTTTAAAACTTATTTATACTAATTGTATCAAAAAAATAAAAAATCATAAATAATTTATGCTTTTTTATTTTCAAGTTTATTCTCAAATTCTTTAATCATTTCAGCAGCTTGTTGTAATTTAATTCCAACAATTTTTGTAACTCCTTTTTGTTGCATTGTTGCCCCATATAATAGATCACAATGTTCCATTGTTCCAACGCGATGGGTAACAACAATAAATTGAGTGGTATCAACAAAACTACGAATATACTTAGCAAATCGCTCAACATTTGCTGGGTCTAATGGTGCTTCTGCTTCATCTAAAATTACTAATGGAATTGGTCGGACTTTTAAAATCGCAAAAAGAACTGATAAAGCAACCAATGATTTTTCTCCTCCAGATAATAAATTTAAATTAGTAATATTTTTCCCTGGTGGTGATACTTTAATATCAACTCCTGTTTCTAATAAATTTTCTGGTTCAGTATAAATAATTCGTGCTGAACCACCCCCAAATAATACTTCAAAAGTTGATGGTAAATTCTCATTTACTTCTTTAATTGTTTTATCAAACTGTTCTTTCATAATACTATCCATTTCATCAATTGACTTTAACAAGTTTTTAACCGAATCATTTGCATCTTTATATTCATTATTCATAAATTGAAAACGAACATTTTCCTCTTTATATTCTTCAATTGCTTCTAAATTAACATTGCCAATTTGAGATAAGTCACTTCGTAACTGTTTAATTTCATCACGAATTAAATGTTCATTATCAATTACCTTTAATTCCAATGTCTTAGCATGGTCATATGTCATTTGATATTCTTCTGTTAGTCTTGTTAGATTTTGCTGAATTTTAACATTAATAATCGATAAATCAGTATTCATTTTGCTAATTTGTTCTTGCAAAGCTGAAATATAATATCGTTTTTCTCCAATTTGATTATTAAGCTCATTGATTACTAATGACTGCTTATCTTTTAAACTACAGGCAACATTTAATTGTTGTTCAATTTTTGTTTTTAAAAGTTCTTTTTGTTTAATTTGATCCGTAATATTAAGCACTGCTTCATTTTCAACTATTTTTGTTTCATTAATATTTTTTGATGTTAGTAACTGATATTCATTTTGCAACTTTGTTTGGTCATACATAATAATTTCAATTTGTCGTTTCCCTGCCCCAATTGAAGCTTGATTTTCAGCAATAACTTCATTAATTTCATCTAATTGTCGTCGAAGCATATTTAATTGTTTTAAAATATGATGATATTCTTCAGTTTGCATTACTAATTTTTCATTAAGAATTCTTAATTCTTTTTCTGGATTAACAATGGTCATCCGTGTTTGTCGAGAACCCCCTGTAACAGCTCCTTGCGGGCGAACAATTTCGCCATCTAATGTAACAATATTATAACGATATTTTGTTAACTTTCCAATTTCTTGTGCACTATCAAAATCAGTACAAATCAAATAACGACTTAGTAAATAATCAACTGCAATTCGAAATTCTTTTTTTACTTTAACTAAATTATTTCCTAAGCCTAAATATCCTCGCACTGATTTAATTACAAATTCTTCATCACTGTTAAGATAGCGTGGCGATATTACATCTAACGGAATAAATGTTGCTCGTCCAGCACGGTTTTGTTTTAAATATGAAATTGCTCGTTTTCCACTATCAACATTTTTAACTAAAATATCTTGTAAACGCCCACTTAAAGCAGTCACAATTGCTTGCTCATATTTTTCATCAACATTAATAATATCTTGAACTAATCCCATAATTCCAGGCAAAACATTTTTATTATTAATAATATTTTTAACACCTTCATGTAAATTATCCTGATTTTCAAAATTATGTTGTGCACGTTCTAATTCACTTTCTAAACGAATAATTGTTTTATTAATTCCTCCTAATTGCTCATTTAGCACAGCTTGCTTTGTATTAAAAGTTTCACGTTGAGCACGATATTCTTGTTGCTGTGTTTCTAATGTTGCCAATTTTTCACGTTCATTTTGTAAGTTAACGGTTAATTCATTATAATCATTAACCATATTAGTAATAGTAATATCATTATTAGACATTTTTAAAGCTGCTTCTTTATTATCTAATTCAATTTTATGTACTTTTAAATCACTAATTTCTGAAACTAAACTTTGAAATTCTTTAGTTAAAACATTAATTTTACTATCCAAATTAAAGTTTTCTTTGTTTAATTCATTATATTCAATTTCTTTATTTTTTAATTCTCGATCAGCATCTTGTTTTGTACTAATAATTTTTTTCTGCTGTGAGCGTAATTCTAATAATTTGTCATTAAAAAAAGTAATATCTTTTACTAAAACAGCTAATTCAATTTGATTTAATTTATCTTTTAATGTTGTATATTTGATTGCTTTTTCACTTTGCCGTTTCAAACTTGGTAATTTACGTTCGATTTCATTTAAAATATCTTTTAAACGTGCTAAATTCTCATTTGAACGGTCCATTTTTTTTAAAGCTTCTAATTTACGGCGTTTATATTTTGCAACCCCAGCAGCTTCTTCAAATAAATCACGTCGTTCTAATGGCTTTGTTTCTGCAAAAGCATTAATATTTCCTTGTGAAATAATTGCTAATGATGACTTTGTTAAACCACTATCCATTGCAAAATCCTGAATGTCTTTTAAACGAACTCGTTGTTTATTAATAAAATATTCATTTTCACCAGTTCCTCGAAAAACACGACGAATAATTTCGATTTCATCATAGTCCATTGCAAAAATCCGGTTTGTATTATCAAAAATTAGTTTAACTTCTGCCATATTTAATGCTGGTTTTGTTTCTGACCCATTAAAAATAACATCTTCACTATTATTCCCACGAAGTGATTTAATTGATTGTTCACCTAAGCATCAACGAATTGCATCATTAATATTTGATTTTCCGCTCCCATTTGGTCCTACAATTCCTATCATTTCATGATCAAAATTGACTGTTAATGGATCAGCAAATGATTTAAAACCAAATGCCTCTAATTTTTTTAAAAATAACACTACTCATCACTTCCTTAAATCTCAAAATTAACAACCAAATTATTCTTTAATAATTATTCTATAAAAGTTTATTATTTGCAACTAAAATTAATAAAAACATCAAAATAAAGTTTCCTAATGAAAAATGAGAGTAAAATTTATTCTTATTTTATTCTCATTTATAAGTACTTACTTTTTCTTATTTTTTTCTCTTTTTTTACTCTTTTTTGTTCTTTTTGTGTTTTAATAAATAACTTTAATTTTTCTCAATCATTGAAAACCATTATTTTGATGATCTGGTAACAATAAATTTAAGAAAATTCCAGTAAATGCTGCTAGTGCAACACCTGTAAATTGTAAATTACCAGTCCCTAAATTAAAATTAAAAACCGCCCCTCCTAAGCTTAACACTAACATAATTGCTGTTACAAAAACATTTTTCATATTTGTATAATCAATTTGATTATTAATTAACACTCGAATTCCGTTTGTAGCAATCAAACCAAACATAATCATACTAATCCCGCCCATTACTGGTGCTGGCAACATTTGTACTAATTGATTCACTGGAACAATAAATGATAATCCAATTGCAAACAAGGCAGCCAATCCTGTTACTCATACCGAAGCAATTCGTGTCATCCTAACTACTGAAGCATTTTCACCATATGTTGTATTTGCTGGTCCACCAACTAAACCATCAAAAATAATTGAAACTCCATCAGCAACTAATGTCCGATGCATTCCAGGGTCTTTAACAAAATTTTTTCCTGTCATTTGCCCCATACTAATATGATCACCAATATGTTCAGCAATCGCAATAATTGCCAAGGGACTAATTGCTAAAATAGCTGGCCCAATATTACTTGCTTTTAAATCTCAAATTTTTTTAAACGATGGATATCATTGTCATTGACTTGGGTCAGTAATTTTTGATGTATCTAAAATTTAATATTCTGTTCCAATTGCGAAATGAAGAATTACACATAATAAATATCCTGCGACAACACCAATAATGACTGGAACTACCTTAGCAAATCCTTTACATTTCAAAGCGATAATTGCTGTTACTAAAAAGGTAAAAATAGCACTTCCAATCCCAATCCAATGTGAATAAGGTTGCTTTCAAGCAGTTGGATTAAAACCAGCATTATTAATTGCACTTGGGGCAACAGACATTCCAATAATAATAATTAATGGTCCAACAATTACTGCTGGTAAAATTCGTTCTAAAAATTTATTACCAATAAAATATACTAATACTCCAAAAGTGATATAAATAACACCAACCATCATTACGGCAATAAAAACCGCATTGCCACATAAAGGATAACACACCCCCATTGCTTCCATATATGCAAACGAACTTCCCAAATACATTGGTACTTTTGCAGCGGTAATTGCAATATAAATTAATGTTCCAATCCCTGAACAAAACAAGGCCATTGCAATGTTCATAACTTCAACTCCAGCTGTTTGATTAATAATTAATGGTACTAACACCGTTGAACCAAACATAGCAAAAACATGCTGTAATGCTAAAATTGACCATTGCAAAAAGCTTTTTGGGCGATCATGCGGACCTAATAATAATTTAATATTATTTTCAATTAAAGTAGTTTGTTCTTTTTCCATTATTTTTTCTCCTTCTTTTTTAAAACAGCATAAAAAAACTAGTTTGTAAATTATTACTAACTAGTAAATTGCATTATTAACATTAATTATTGTTTTATTTTGTAGAATATTAAATATATCAAAAAGAATCTTCTTTTTTTGTAAAAAAACTTCAAATTCTTTCATTAAACCAATTTGCATTTTGTACCTCAACATTCCTAAAAATAATGATAACATTTTTTAATATTAATGTAAAGAATTATTAATATTTTTTTATTCCCATTCAATTGTTCCTGGTGGTTTTGATGTAATATCATAAGTAATTCGATTAATTCCATGAACTTCACTTACAATTCGAGCTGATACTTTTTCCAATAATTCAAATGGCAGCCGACTTCAATTTGCTGTCATAAAATCAGTTGTATCAACACTGCGCACAACAGCAGTATATCCATATGTTCGTACATCGCCCATTACACCAACTGACTGAACAGGTAATAAAACAACAAATGCTTGTGCAACTTGATCATATAAATTTGCCTGATATAATTCATCAATAAAAATTTGATCAGCTGTTTGTAATAAAGCTACTTTTTCTGCGGTAATTTCACCAATAATTCGGACTGCTAAACCTGGTCCTGGAAACGGATGCTTATACACAAATTTAGAATCAATGCCCAATGCTTCACCAGTTCGGCGAACTTCATCTTTAAATAATTCACGTAATGGTTCAATTAATTTAAATGGTAAATCCTTTGGTAATCCCCCGACATTATGATGCGATTTAATTGTGGCAGATGGTCCCTTGACTGAGACAGATTCAATCACATCTGGATAAATTGTTCCTTGTCCTAATCATTTAACATTTTGAATTTTTATTGCTTCTTCATTAAAAATTTCAATAAATAAATTCCCAATAATTTTTCTCTTTTCTTCTGGATTAGTAACTCCCTTTAAAGCAGTTAAAAATCTTTCTTGCGCATTAATTTTAATAATATTTAATTTAAATTTTTCTTGAAATTTTTGTAAATCATTTCATCCACTATCTTGGCGTAATAATCCGGTGTCAACAAAAATACATGTTAATTGTTTTCTAATTGCTTTATGTAATAAAACTGCACAAACACTAGAATCAACACCACCCGATAATGCTAAAACAACATTATCAGTTCCAACTTTATTCTTAATCTCAGTTGTTGCTGCTGAAATAAACTCTGTAATTTTTCATTTTGGCTCACAACCACAAATGTTAAAAACAAAATTGCTTAATAATTGTTGGCCAATTAAAGTGTGGGTTACTTCTGGATGAAATTGTAAACCATAAATTTTCTTTTCTGAATGTTTAATTGCAGTAATTGAATTTTCACTATGAGCAATTTGAATAAAATTTGTTGGCATGCCTTCAATATGATCAACATGACTCATTCACACTTGTGATTTAACAGGGATGTTCGCAAATAAATCTTCTTGATTATCAATAATTAATTCTGAAAAACCAAATTCTTGTTTTGTTGCTCGTTGTACTGTCCCTCCATGTAAATGACTTATTAATTGCATTCCATAACAAATTCCTAAAACAGGAACTTTTAATTCAAACAATTTTTTATCAATTAAAAATGCATCTTCTGCATAAACAGAAGCAGGCCCACCTGATAAAATAACTCCTTTTATTGGTGTTGTTTTAATTTTTTCTAATGCTGTATTATATGGTCATACTTCACAATATACTTCTAAGCCACGGATCCGACGGGCAATTAATTGAGTGTATTGTGACCCAAAATCTAAAATAATAATTTTATTTGTTGTTTTCATTTATTCACCTCTCCATATGTATACATTTGGTAATTGTCGAAATTGGTCATTATAATCAAAACCATAACCAACAATAAACTCATTTGGAACAATAAATAGTGCATCATAGAGATAATTAAAATTTGGATGCATAGCAATTTTATCTGCTAAGCAAACTACTCGTAAACTATTTGGTTTTTTTGCTTGAATTTGTTCAATGACAGCCGATAACGTTTTACCAGTATCAATCAAATCTTCAATTAATAAAACATCTTGTCCAGTAATATCTTTTGAAATATCCTTATGAATAGTAAGTTTATTTGTTGACTGAGTTCCAATGTAACTTGAAATACTCATTGTATCAATCACAATTTGAATTTTAAGTTGTTTTAACAAATCACTCATAAAAAATAATGCTCCATTTAGTAAACCAATACAATATAATGTTTTTCCTTCGTATAATTTATTTAATTTTTCCGCATAATCCTTAATTTTATTTTGAATTTTATCCTCTGGTAGATATAATTCTAATTTGTCTATTTGCACAATTGTTATTCTCCTTTACAAAATAAAAAAATAAAAGCATAAACTATCATTGCTAATGTGCGAAATAGGTTATGCAAATTACTTTTGTTAAATTTATGAAAATAAAACAAAAAAAATTATGCCCTATAGTATCTTAATGACGGTAAGATGTAGAAACATTAGTCCATAATACTAACATATATCAGCATTTTATCTTTTTATCACACGTTAAGTATAACTTATTCTTAAAATTAATGCAAGATAATTTATAAAACTTTAATTAGGTAATTTAATTAAATAATTATAAATTTTAATCAGCATCTCATAGAATTATTTTTATGTGAAAAGAGTTTAAAATAATTTGCATAAATAAAAAATGTATATGGTATATACATTATACACTTTTGTTAAAAATGAATTCTTATTTGTATTTTTTTATTCGTTAACATGATTACATAAATTAATCTATGTTCCTTTACAAAATTATAATTTCCCACAAATGTCATCAACATTTTCTACTAATTGCGCTCTGTCTTTAATAAAACCATTGTTTTTATTAGCAACAGTAATTTGAGCTGGAAAACAAAAAACTTCTTTCTCATCATGTTTAGCCAATGACACAATTCGATGTGTTTCATCATCTAAAGTTGATTGAACAATGATAACACCATCCATCAATCCTGACATAATCCAATAAAGTTCATACTGACTTTTATTAACATTATTTTGGTATGCTTCAGCAATAATGATTTGAAATTTTGTATTAAGATATTGTTTTGTCATTTGTTCATAATCATTTAAATTTTAAAGAATTAAAATACTACTTCCATTACCAAGATTTTTAACCGCACATTCATTAATGCCTGATTCTGAAGTAACAATTAAAGTTATTTTTCGCTTTAATATTTTCTTTGTTAACATCTTAGTTGTCATTAGTCCTCTTTTATTTGGTGCTGTTGTTCCACAAATTGCTAATTTATGTTTTTGACCATTTAAAACAGCCAAGTCACCAACATAAAATAAAACAAAGGGAGGTCGATAAATATTGCATAATGATTTTGGATATTCACGATCAATAATAGTAACATAACGACATGTTATTTTAGTTTCAATATTAATTAAATATTCATAAGCAATTTTTTCTTTTGTTTCTAAGGCTTGACAAATTTTAAGTCAGTTCCCATCATATTTTAAAGCAAAAAAAAGTAAAACTTGACACATATTAATTCCTTTCTATTTAATAATTAGAATTTTCTTAATATAAGAAATATAACATTAACAGTTTTACTTTTGTTATTTTTATTTATAATTAACATTATTTTTTAACATAGCTTCACGAACAGGGCGATAAGTTTTCCGATGCAATGATGTAATTCCAAATTCTTGTAATGCTAATAAATGTTTTTTGGTTCCGTACCCTTTATTATTTTTAAAATCATATTGTGGATAATCTTGATCAAATTTGAGCATTAAATTATCTCTTGTTACTTTTGCTAAAATTGAAGCTGCCGCAATTGATTGTGAAAGACTATCTCCTTTAATAATTGCTTGGTGATGATAAGATGGTCGTAACTTTTCTGCATCAGTTAAAATTATATCTGGTTTAACCATTAAATTATCAATTGCTTGTTGCATATTTAGATATGTCAGTATCAGATGTTAGAGATGGTGAACTAATAAATTATGATCATTTAAAAGGAACTAGTTTTAATTGAATACAAAATGAAGATGAACGAGAAAAATTACCAATTATAGGTTATGTATCAT
>DWAV01001375.1:0-13798 GCA_018231305.1 Noctuana lactifera
TCGAAACGTACGTGAAGGTTCACTTATAATTATGACCTTAGGAATGAAATATGACCTTTGGAATGAAAGAAAGTTAATCTACGTTGGCTTTGTCAATGAAATTTCGTACAATCTTTTAAAAATATCATAGGAATTTTCTTAGAGGAAGTTAAACGTAAAGATCTAGTTATATTATAACATTCTTCTACGAACAATGCATTGTTTCAGTCGCTTTAGCACACTTTTTCTTTAGGAAGTGCTACGCTTCCGCTACGAAAGCATTGCTACGAAAGTGTGCCACGTTATTTTGTAATCTTTTACGTAGCCGTAGGTAGTTACATGCTTTCCGTAAATTCTTAATCGATTTTGAAAATTCTTTATTTGTTTTGGATAGTACGCTTTTAGTTCTATATAAAATATGTGATAACTTAATGATGGGGTTCGGAGATCAGCACAGAACATCCATAGAAATAGATAGCAATAAAACTATCCTATGACTTTTTTCCCCATAGAAGACATTACATAATACACCTTATTTACACCATTATATTAACTCAATTAGACGTAGAAAACGTGAGATTACACAAGAAGTATGACAATTATAAATATTTAATAGATATCATACTTATTATATTGTCAATGCTTTTTTAAATCTAAAACAAATGACTACTTAACTCTGTGGTCTCGTTTAGAACCAAAATTCTCAAACCTTTCTTTAATATAGAATTTTTGAAGTATTTCTTATAATATCTACCTCATTTTCTAGAAAAATCTAGATTTATTCTACATACTAAGCGCGCACTGAATAAAAAATATTGAAGACGACGGTAGACTGCTCTAGAGTCAATGAGGTTCGAAGTAATTGGCCATTTGCATATCTTAATACGAAGTACGTGAGCTAGATAAAAAATGTCTTGTTTGAGAAGGTACATTATTTTTACTAGTCGTCCTGCATACGCGACGTCAATGAAGTTTTACGTCATTATTTTCCCAGATTTAATATAAGAATGGGGAAAATATGATTACGTGACTAAAAAAGGGGTTGAAGGGATTACGGTGACATATTTAAACTCACGTTAATAAATAATCTTAGTGTGATGAATATTCCTGAAGGAAGCAGCTGTATAATCTGAATTGCACTATTCATTCATTTTCTTAATGCGATGCCTTGATTATGCAAGAAGAGTTTACCGATTCCATCCGCTTTTTCATCTTAAATAACGCTAGATCGTTAAATCCCGGATAAATTATCTAGAGAAGATATTTTTTGCAAACTCTGGAGAGATTTTGCTATAGAAAAGTTTTAATTGTTCCGCTAAAATATTATATGGCAATATTTGAAGTCTTCATTTTCAACCCCAAGTGTCAATAAATAAGATCAATGAAATTAAGACCCGTTTTAAAACACTGATCTTGACATTGAGATCCATCTTGAGTCCGCATCTTGTAATTACTAGATTCAATTAAATGTAGCCACCAATTAGTAGTAGTTCGCTGTCAGCTTCTTTGCTTATTTTTCAGTCTTTTTAAAACTTAGTTTTTTATTAGTAGTTGCAAAATAAAATAGCTACCTCCTAGCTAATAGACACCCAATAAAACTTCGGAGTTAAAAGTTCAAAGTTCAAAGCGATAAGAACTGTATTTACACTCCATCCAACTAGATCTATAGATCGGTCACCAGGCAACGTAATGTAAGCACCTTGCCATTCGCAGATGTCGCCGGGTGTCGCTTATTCTTTACAAAGGCAACGGAAAATTTCATATCTCGCTCGAAAAGGATTTGGTCCAGCGCGTAAATTGGGAGTCACGAAGCTTGGAGAGGCCTTTCATAGTTTTCCCGTCGTTAAATTTGGTCGGAGGTCAACCCGGGACAGCGTGATGGAGTATGCTCCAGATCTGCCCTGGTTGTAAGGAGATACCCGTGCCCAGCATAGGGTTATGCCCTACAGGCGAGGCTGGCATATGCTACTTTTGTATTATTACATACATCTGTTAGTTACACCTCTTATATTCACAACAAATTTGTTTTTAAATATAAATTTTAATTTTTAATATGCTTTTAATTGGGTGTTAAATATTAAAAAACTTTTTTGAGAGTCCAATTAAATAACATTTGAAGTACCGAAATGCGAAAGTGTAAATTAGGTTGTTAGTATTTTCGCGAGGTATTTTACCAAGTACCTATTACCTACTTGCACAAATAGTCTCATATTTTGTTGTTACGTGCCTCCATTTTGCATTGCTTTGTTATTTTTGGGATATGGTAGGTGGCGATCTTAATCCGCTGTAAAGCTTGTCTTGTGTCAAGTTTTTGTGTTTCGATTGAATCTAAAACAGAGTATATTTTTACCGCTACATTAGAATGCTGCATGCGTTCAAGCTGATGATGTAGTAACACACCTACTTACGTATTATATTTTCTAATAATTGAATTTATACAAGTATCGTTGCGAATCCAACATTTTAATGTGTGTATACAGCACTCCGTTACTTATTTGGATTTAGCACCGCATATTTTGATTGCAGAGCAATGATAAAATTGGTGGAATAGGAATGTCCTAAAAACGTTACTAAGAAAAGCGTTCTGCCAAGTGGAGTAATTTACAGAATGGGCAATCGCTCGACACAATGGAGATGACCGAAAATTCATTAGTTTGTGGGTCGAACTACTGACATTCAATGCTGAAAAAGGAAAAATTTCGCACTAACATTTTAGGATCTCCTAGTTCTACAAGAACTGGAAGAAATAATAGATGGTTTATTTTATCCTTATATCACTTTTTTGTTAGCTACAATACCCAACTCAATGTTTTTATGACTTCCTAATACAAAAATATTAAACAGAAATAAATATTGATGAATAATATTCCAAACAAAAATCATGAATTCAAATACTTAAATAATTTTTGTAAATGTTACGGAGTATCTTTGTTAAAATTTCCACTTGCTCTCGGCTTTTTCTGATTTCTTTTGTAAGAAAGCATTGGCTTTGTAAAGCCAATTGCTGTAACTTACAGAACATTTTGTGCGACGGCTCACTGAGCGCAACTTGTAATTATAAACAGCCGGCTACAAGCGAGTGTAAGGAATTCCTTGGACTAGCTCCAACGCAATAAACCACACTGAGTTTCATATTAGTTGAGTCTAAGAATGAAAATATAATGTGTGAGTACCTATATGAGTTGGGGCAGGGTGGGGCAGCGGCGGCCAGCCCAGGGCGGCACTTTTTAGGGGGCGGCAAATTTCACATTAAATAATATAAAAAAAGGTCACAACAAGTTGCGACTTACCCCCCAATTGGGTCCTAGGGCGGCAGATTTGACTTTAAGGGCGCCAAAATTGAGAGTCGACGAAAAAAAAAGACAAAGAGGACGGCGCAAAGACTGTCCGCCCCGGCGACAAAACCCACGCTACGCCACGAATCTCCTCTAACCAAATATCTCTATTTCTCATACCTCAGCTCATATTTCAAAGTACGAATATAATATGCCCTCAAGATATTTTGTAGAGCTAGCGAAGTATAAGCCCCAGTTTGTCAAGTCCCATCGGCGCGCTCGTAACGATATGTAAGCAATGGCTTCATGCGACGCGTTGCGAGCACCGCAAATTGCCTTATGTTATGTTTGCACAAAATACAATGGCTAGTGCCAAACATACAAAATGTATGAGACATAAATCAAAAAATGTAACAAGTTCTAAAAAGTTCGAATGAAGAAAATATTCTTGTACGAAATTTTTTTTAATATCCGTCAAAACTTAATAATGTAAGAACTAGAAATACCTAAATTGATGTTTTATGTTCATATTACTCCAACAGTTATACGTTATTGGAACGTCAAAAAAAACCTGCCAGCTGAAACATCAAGCTCTTAAAAGTATGAAACAATAAAATAGTGTCATCTGAAATTATTGTGTACAAACTATTCAATATTTATCGTCTATAATAAACAACACGTAATATATTTTATTGTATTTAATACGTATAATATTCATAGTGATGTTCAGACAATAGCAGTAGTCATAATGCCACCTTATCTAACAATACCATACATTCTAACAGTAGCTTGTATCTGTAGAGCAAAATAGCATATAATATATATACATACCGTACCCAGTGTAGGTATTATTGCTAATCGTTAGTTTTTTACGTTAGGAAAATCTATGCGTACAACATATTTCAGTGGTTAAATTCTTAAAACGTTATAACAATTTCTATCAAAGTGCTCGCTTCGATTTAGGTCAAGCGCAGTACTTTCGCCGCTAAATGTATTCCCGGAGTAGGCAAAGCACTAAAACCAAAAGTTTTACTAATATTTTCCAAGCAGACTTGGAAATGATCTGTGAAAAAGTGCTTTTCTTCTTTGATGTTATGGGTTCATCACGACCAGTTCATATAGGGGCTATTGGTAGTGAGGAAACTGTCTCAAAAAGTTATTTTTGCCACCGACGATGAGGGTAGCTAATAACGGAATCAAGCTAAGGGGTAATGGAACTGCATTAGCATAATACTTATAAACGGATCTTAATAGGTTCCAATACAGCAAGGAATATTCGGAAATTGAACATTTTGATATTTTCAAACGATACCAATGTCTGCCGTGCGGTGCTATTAAATTTTACCTGCCAGTTGATTTATGAAAGGCGAGGCAGCGGCAATTTCCTTTGCGGAAGCGTTACTATGGCAACGTGGCTTCTCGGAGCTCGAAATTTTGAAAATATAGCCTTAATATGAAACCACTCAGAAAGTATGAGTAGCAATATTAATCTTTACGTGAACTTTCGTTATGTTGGTAGCACTTTGTATTATTTAATACTAGCCCATGCCCGCAACTTCATCCGTGTGAACTTCAGAATCGAGGCTAGGGAGAATTCAAAAATGGGTAGTACCTATTACAAAATTTTACGAAGTCCTTTGTCAGTTTAACTTAAAACTCGATTATAAACTAAATAACATAGCATATTACTGAGTTATTCAAAATACATACACGGGTTTAGTGGGTTTCTTATCGAGCATAAAATCATATTATTGTCACTAAAATAGATTTACCTTGAATTTTTATAAAGTAAGAAATATTAGGGCTTTACCTATAAAATTGCCGTTCTGCCGTATCAAAATATTTTTTTTTTTGGCCATTTTTGTTCAATAGTTAGTATCGTCATTTGTTTAATAGTTTCGTAGAATAGTAATAATAGAATTAGACACCCATTTTTTTTTAAAAAGGCGCGGGATATAAAAATATATCCAAAAATTTTATGGGTGTAAATAAAATTATAATATATTTTACATTAAAAGCGGTAATATTAAAATTATCTTTTATAAATAACATAGGAGTTACTCCGTAATTAATATCGTCATTTTACTCAATACGCAAAACAAAAATGGCGTCCATTTTCAACATACGCCGACTCCAAAATGATACAAAACTACCGGACGGGCTGACTGAAGTTAAAAAGGGGTCTATAAATTCAAAAACTGTGCATTTTTAAAGTGGCTCTCCCGGTTTTATGCAACAGGAACTGCCTCATATTTTGTACTTTGCTTTTTAATATCCAATTCAAAGTACTGCGATTTACCAGTATTTGAAACTGAAAATTTAGGAAATACGTGTAGAAATTTCGCAACGCTGTTTAAGTATTCTTATATACCTAATTTTGCAAAATAAAAACCTGATTATATCAGCGTATCATTATTAATAATAATTATAAAATTTGCGTTACTTGAAGGAACTTCTCAAATAAATTAGGGCGTAGAAACTAAGGAGTTACATAATAATATTGTTCGTAGATAATAAGAGTTCTGGCTTCGATTCCCAGCGGGGCAAAAGTTTAAATGGTATTCCCGGTCTGGGTGTTAATCTTATTATCTCTATGTGTGTCCATGTAGTCCACATGGAAACTATTTGTTCTGTACCCAGAATTAGTGTACAATATATTTGTCTTATAATAAAAGCCACACCAATTTATTGAAACAAATGGATAACATAATGTATTTGTGATCTCATATTACGCACGCTATTATCTGCGAATATTACTAAGTGGATGTCAAAAGGAAAGTCGGTATCATATATAATTACTGCTCTCAACATAACGCCCACGACGCGTTGCCGAGTAAAAGTCATGCTTTATTATTTCTTGTGGTGTTGTGATCACTAATAACTAGATACACGATCCTAAACAAAAAATCATTAAGGAGTGTCCCAAAGAAAATCGCAATATAATTATGTTTATGTATATCTTGTTTAAATAAAAATATATTAATGAAATTCTACCGTATTTATACAGAATAAATAAGGTTAGTAAGAATCTTCATAATTGATATTATGATTTATAATTGTGACTAAATTTAGACATACCTAATAATTAAAAAATACATTTACGAAAAATTCTACACGGAATAAAAGTATTTATAATAGATATTGACAAGTAGACGACGATAACAACAATACTTAGTTTACCGAAAATATAAAACTGCATCCTTTTTAAGCGTACTAGTTGTGTGTTATTTGCAATTTTTAACGAGTAGGTACTGAGGCGTTTTGTGTCAGATCGCGAATAAATTAAAACCCATAATCCAAATGGGTGCTCATTTGGTGAAGAAGTTTTTTGTTGCTAAATTGTGTATCTATTTTATTAGTGATCAAAGTTGTGGCTGTATTAATTGTATGTAGAACAGCCGTGTGGCTTTTGTGCTCGTAATGACGAGAAGATGAGGACATTAATATAAGAACTGATACATTATGTCAAGGACACTTTGGTAAGGCGTTGTAGCTACATTGATTCAATATCGCAAAAAGAATTTTTTTTTAGTATATTATAATATGAGGTATACGATCGTTATGCAACATGAGATTCAATTCGGGGATTGGCCGAGCCGAAGCAAGGATTTTTAAACTTTTCTAGCAATAAACCGTGTTATAAGGCTTTAATCTATCTAATCTACGGAGTGAGCGCTATTTACTTAGCGCCCATGAGTAATGCTCGGATATCAAAATTTAGTTCCCCATTGAGCCGAATGACTTACAGTGTTATCCTTAGGATTACTTGTGGTTAATAGCAAGATTATACGCTACTGAAAATTTTTTCTCGCTTACTGATATTGCACTAAAGCACTAAGGCCCTTTTTAAATTGAGATACGTTTTAGGTGCGCTACATCTTGAATTAGCTTTTTTTATACTTATGTCCGATTGGCTGATTATTGTGATGTGATAAAGGATAATGCTGCCGATAAGTAAATGTTTAGTTCTAGTAGTTTAATCATTTATCGTGTAAAGTTGCTACACTTGTTTCAGTACTAAAAGAGTATAGAGGCATTTCATCTTTTCTCTCTCTCACTTCCGTGGGAGAAAATTAAATGTTGAACGTTTTTTGCTGGCTAGCTTTGCAACGCATGCTAGCCACGTAGTACATTAAATAAGGTATTAACTTGGTCTTTCTATTACAAAATACTTGCGGTTTTTTTTCCAACAATTAATTCAGTTTATCTTCAACCGAGTTTCCTTCCATATTTGAATTTTTTACAACTCTCAAATACCTACACGTTGTGAATAAAAGCGTGGGTCCGTAAATTATGGGTAACGCTTTCAACATAATCAAAAATAAACAGAGCCCTGATTTATATTTTCCCGTCCATAAAATTGTTCATTATGTTAGATACACAAAAATTTGAGGCGATTTTTTGATGAAATAAAATAGGCAGGTTACTCTTAGGTACGAGTATGATCTACGCTCGCTAATTAATCCCTAGGTATGTTTATTGAAGCATGGTGATAATGTAAATATATAATTAATTAATTAAATTATATTTCTTTTAGTATGTATTTAATATTTCATAGTTATTTTTGTTATGATTTATTTGATCATTTAATATTATAAAAAAAATTGTTTTGTACTCAACTTAGGGAGGCCATGGAATATACATTTTCCCTCAATAACTTAAAATAAAATAATATATAGATTTATATAGTAATGAATAATAATAATAATATACTTATAATGTAAAGTTTATAAAGAATTGGTTAAAAAAGTGGTGGCCACACTTTAAAACAATTTTTCTTTATAACTTTGTGTACCTACTATTTAAAGGGCTTAAATAAATCTTTAGCTAAGAGAGACTTAATAGTGAAAAGCTCTCTGTTCGTAGCAAATGCCTTCTTCATTAACAGTAATTAGTGGACGACGTAATTTACTTAAAAAGTATTAGTAGGTAGTCTCCCTTATTAGAGCCATTCCATGAATGCCTTTGCTTTGATAGGTAACTGATACTTAAAGTAGATATAAATACCTACAAGCTTGTAGTTTGAGAACTATATGGAGAATTTTCAGACATTCAAGTTTTGTCACGTATCAGCGAATGACATTTAACTGCTTCAAACGCAAATAATAGAAGGCGATTTAAGCTTTAGGGCAGAGTCTTAACTATATAATCTTAAAAATAAAATAATGTTAAACGTCCAACAAGCATCAATTTACGGTAACTGTTCAAAAACATCTGAAGGTCTCGTATTTTTTTAATCCTCGACCCGAGCACGCTTCAACTTAATTACTTTGCAGTGAGAGGAAAAACTGTTACAACGGATTAAACAGTATAACGCCGTATTTATTTCTTGTAAGTATTTTTAAGCCAAACGTTAGAATAGTAAACCAAACTTAGTAGACTACAGTTTGTGCAATTTGCTTTACACCTCTTTTCACCGTTAAGTTATTATGGGATGTGCACATCGTCAATAATAAATTTCAAAACATAATTCACATAAAAGAGGTCTCTTAAGAACAATCTATAGCTTCTAGATCTCCGTTAGTCATTCAATTAGAGTTTTATAACATTGACATATGCCCCCGCCCCGCGGAGTCGCGATTACCTATACTTTCCCGAGCGTAAACAAAGATAAAATATATACAAGAGAAAGGGTAAGCTGGTCTAAGAGCACTCATCCGATAAAAGTACGCAGTCCCAAAAGCAACGAAATTGTTTACGATAGACGATACTAAAAACCAACATTTAAAACAAAGCTACAGAAGTTACGTGAGTTCAAAAGTTTTTATTTATATTGTTAAACATTTTGGCCGTTTTGTGTTAAAACTACAAATTAAATATTAATATCAAATGTGACTTGTGCAATGTGCATACTTTATGAAGACAGAAATATAGCACAGACTCCAAAATATGCTATTAAAGTCTGTACCTATTAAAATTATTTCTTCCTTTTTGGCTTGAATTACGTTTTAATTTTTACTTAAAATATTTTTATATAACAGAATAAGCCTTGCCTTCAACCCTTTTTATGTCCCAATGCTGGGCACAGGTCTCTCCCCACAACCAAAGAAGGCCTGGAGCATACTCCACCACGCTGCTCCAATATTGATAGGAGCTCACTGCTATTTAGAAATATCAACCAACATACTAATATAGTATGCCGAAGGCGTTTTTGATTTATTTTGAGCTATGTATACAGTATATTTATAATGTACATTTATTGAAGAAGGATACAATTTATAAGAAACTCGAGTTGAAAGCAACGAATGGCCATAGCAACTACAAGGAGGAAATTGCTCCTCCTGCGGGACACATAAATCTTCTCAAAATATAAAATTTCATATAATATCTGCACCAATGGAAACAACGATATTTCTTTACGTAAGACAATTGCCACAGAGATATAATGTGTGTAGAAAGTGCCTACAAGATTACGAACAGCTTTACTTGTTTCCAACAAGCCTAACAGTAGTTACGAGTAGGAATAAACACGTCTAAAACACAATATTTTATATCATAATTCCACTTCAATTTTATTTAAAAAACAAAATCCTACAATATATTTTCCGTGCGACGTTTTCGGCTTAACCTGTATCAATACGATTTGACAGCTCTTAATTGGTTTGTCACGTAAGCTTTATATCAAAAATATAATATATGAATTTTCCACGTCCCGAAAATTCAAATGATATATCAAATTAATTACTTTTAAAATATTTTCGTTTCACCAGGGTTTCACCTAAAATGAAGCCATAAAATGTCTTTCTTAAAGATACCAAGTAAGAGTTGCTTGTCATTACAATAAAAATAACGGCAAAAATCACTTTGAAACAGAGTAATCACATTACTGAGAGAAAACATTAAAATCGTAATGGCACCGTGAAACTCGGTAATAAGTCATACTTACGCGGGGCCGTAAATTCCAAAATTTCGACGCAGAGTGTCCAATAAAACAGCCTGCAACTCTCGATGGCTTCAATGGGTAATTTTGCTAATGAAATAATCATCATTAAGTCCACGTCGTATTGTAATTAGCTGCAATAGGTGTTACACTATTCTTTATGCTCTTCTACTGCTACTCGCACTACTGTCGGGAGTATTGCCGCGAATATTTCCCTGACTGTCAAACACTCCCCTACACGTGACATTTTCGATAATAATATCATCGTGATCGCGTTCATGTATCGTTTGTACGTTCATTGCATTGACCGCACTAAAAACCGACAAAAATGTATTGCTGGCCACGACGAGCGGAACGACAAGCGTTAGAACGACTGTGCAGCCGGAATGTTAGATATTATGCGGGTAGTCTTGTCGTGTGCATTTTTATAGCTTGTTATTGACGTATTCTCAAGAAAACTCATTAGCGTTTAGTTTACAACTTTAACTTGAAATACATCATTACTCAAATCAACAAGTACCTATATTCTATACAACTGCACACGATGACGTATCATCAAAGTATCAATAATCTGACTTTTGACGATACCTGTGGTGTGCCGCAAAGTAATAGGTAAAGGAAATTATAATTTCATTTTACAATTCATACATTTGAAATGTTCCTATATTAATAAACCGACCGCCAACGCCCTAACTTGAAATACGTCATTCTTATTGCCGTGAGCCGCAGATTCTCGAAATGAAGTGGCTAATAAAACAACTGCTGGCTTCATTTTAGCCGATGCTGCAAATGACTTTGATAAATGAAGCACGCTATCAATCAGCTTTACTGCGTTGCTTTATAACAGGTACCACCATGAAAGGGTCTTTATGCGTTCATTCAGGACAAACGAGAAACTTATTGTTATATTATATTGTTTAAAGCTTTTTTCATATATAGGTATACTACTATTAAATTTCGTTTAGTTTAGTAGGGTTTAACATTTGTTGTTTAAGAAGTAATCAAAACATTCGGCCAGAATGGTCTAGCGTGCACTCCAGGATTTTCTTTTACCTATTTCAAAGTTTATCAAGTTTCGCGCTCGCCGCAGTCCTGCTTAATCAATTTGACTCCGCATCCTAAAGCGCGCAAATCAAATCGTTGATGACTCAAAATTAACCGACAGGTTAGAACCGCTTAGCATTCGTAGAGACATAGGCTCGCTCTGTGTGTTCTACCGACTTTACTATAGTGGGTGGTCCGAAGAACTATCCAAACTAATCGCCATTCCTATACTATATCACCCGCCGAAAGTAAAAATACAATCCACACCATCAAAACTTAAAACTAGTGAAGATGAGTGAAGATGACTAGTGAAGGTGCAAAGGAGAATAATAAAGAGCAAGAACTTTCTTATAAAAAGTAACTTTCATCCGGAGAATTCTTTAAGTAAGTCTCGATAAGATTGAGACACCGTGAAGCACAATAACTGAAATAATTACAAGTCTGTAATAAAATAAATTGATTGAATTGGCTTAATTCAGCCAAAGCTTCAAATGACGTTGATAAATGAAGGGCTCCATCAATCAATCGAACTGCACGCTTGAACAAATGTCGGCTGGAGAAGATCGCCTAAACAAATACGCTTCGATCACTAACAATATTCAAACCATGCTGAAATATTTCTACATGGATTGAACTTTGAATAAGACTTTAAACATTTGAAACACGAACGAACGTTTGAGAGGACTGAACAAACAGAAAAACAGCAAAGAAACCCTGCGGCCTTCAACTGAAGCCTTATGACGGTCATCGCCGTCGCACTCGGCGCGACTTCTTCATTTCCAGGGAGTACTTTATTCTAGTTACATTATAAATATAGCATTTCGAAAGAAGATCTTAAGCGATTCTGACATAGGTTAACTGTGTTGCTTTCATTTTGTATTGTAGATGACTCAAGTCATACATAAAAAATATTTTATGTAGGTATGTCATACATAAAAAATATTTTATGTATGTCATACATAAAAAATATTTTATGTATGTCATACATAAAAAATATTTTATGTATACTGGTAAGTTTCTTTCCTTTTCCCAAGTCAATTTTTGGCACTTGAAGCATGTCGGACATGCTGCGGTAACACTGTCTATTCGACTGCTAAAATGTATTAATTCTGTAAGACAGAACGATTAGCATTACGAACAAAGCAATGCTCCCGTCTCGCCGCACTCCTGCAGCATTCCCGACGGACGCGACGGTGACGTGCGCGAGCGCTAGCCAAGCGTCAAGCCTTTTTATAACATTACTATACTACAACCCGTCACGTCCCGCCATCGTCGCGTTGCGGTCACGCCTCGTCTGACGTTTGACCAGAGCTGAATTAAAAAAAATTCATGGAAGCGACATTCAATGGCTTCGTTTAATTGACGCTACAAACGACGTTGATAAATGAAACGTTCGATCAATCAGGTGAACTGCGACGCTTTTAACAGGTAGCGTCGAGAGGATCGTTACGTATTCGGGTAGAACGTATCTGCCGTAAATTGTTAGGTATGTACCTACAGCTTAAATTGGTTACGTGTAGCCTGCGATCCTTAATCGAAGCGTGTAGCTTTTAATGTAGCGACACTGTCGTATAAATACTCAAATGTAGCGCTGTTTTAACTCCTCAATTATTTTTGAATCAATCAATGTTAAAAATTATTATGTGAACAACGTGTGGTTATATTGTCATGTCATACGTAGCATAAAGATATCTGATAAATCCTTATCTGTAGGTAAATGTGCATAAATAAATAGTTATCTATCTATCTATCATACCTGAGGTTCAATGCAGATTCTGATATTGTGATGGTTCTCTTGAACACTCTCAAGAAATCATCTGTCTATCTAAGCATCTACCTACATATTACGAGTACCTACTTACCTCTCCGATCCCGCTAGTTATTCCATTTAGCGGATCATAATTTTACACGCGATTGGTAGGTAGGTACGCGCTTTATTGAATTAAGAATTAGCTTCGTAATGAACCATAAAACATTGAGTTAATATTCATTAAGCTGAATCCTTGTTTTACCGAAGCAAACAGTTGTTTCCTAGATTTCATCTTCGTCGAGGAATTTAACTCCGTGACGAAGCTCAAACAAATTAGTCTAGTCGTTGTAAAGCAGCTTAATTAATCAAACAATTTATTACTAAGTTGATCCGCTCTTGATCGCTGAGTTCTACAGATTAGTTGTTTTATTTTCTACGAGAAAGTACTTACAACTTTGTCCTTGGGTGGTGTCATCATCATAATTTTTACTAGATTTAGACGTTCGTTCCTTCCACTTATGTCTAAATTATCGAATGAATTTCTTCTAGAGGTAATCCTTGCTGACTACGGCGTGTTTTAACTTTTAATTAACTGAAAAAAGTTTTGGCATACTAACATGTAGGTACCTACATATATCGATGAAAAGGTTCATTGTGAGAATTTTTTTAAAACGGCATGTTAACTACTATACTTACCACACGGTATTATTATAGTAAGCCGTTGTTAAACCATAGTATCAGTAACCATTTGCTACTTGAGGCATAATTGGCTTTGTTCACCATAACATGAAACCAAATTTCACAAAAATAATATCTCTTTGCTAAGGTTAAACCGAAATCTGTGTAATGGAAATCAAAATTCAAAACAGG
>DWAV01001376.1:0-13786 GCA_018231305.1 Noctuana lactifera
CTAATAAATATAACAAAAAATACTTCTCTTTTCTGAATCTCCAGATTACCTAATGATTATTTTTCATGTTGTATTTCTGAAAATAGGTTATGATTACCAGTCAATAGACTATCCTCTGTAACTGTAATATCCTGTAATTATTTATTGTATAAATTAATAAAATTCACCACATCTGTATTTGCATTTTGAAATCCTTTTTTCAAATAACAAAAATTAAGAGACTGTTCTTTATAAACCTGAATAACTTTTTGCTCATTTTTAATGATAATGATGATGATGTGAACGGAGCAGTATAAGTGCGTAAAGCTCGCATTGCGCGTGAAGGCGGGCGGGCGGGGTGGCGGCCAGTGACACGGCAGCCCGCCCAGAGACTACCCGTCCCGGACGCAGCGGTACGACGGCAACTTTACCGCCTCTCGGGGACAATAATAATACGGTGCTTTTGACGTATATGTGAAACAGTGAAAGTTTTTTGTGACATCCTTTAAAAAAACTGCCAGGTGTACGTAATTACCAATTTTAAATTGTGTTAAAAAAAAGAAGGAATTTTATCATTATTTCTAACGCAATAATAATTTGTGTTAAAAAATAATTCATAAGTGCAATTTGAAATTATTGAAATTTATTTTGATTTTTAGTGGTTTTTTTCCTTTAATAAGCTGTATCAGTATCTTTTTATAAATATTTTTTTTGCAGTCCAAAATTTTTTACCATACGAATAATAAGAAATTGAAAACATTTACACAACCGGTATTTTTTAAATTAAAAGGAAATCTTAGTTACTCGTAGATAGAGTTTCATGTAATATTACAATTTATTAAAATTGTACTCTTAAGATTCCTCGTTCCACTTATGGCAATATTAATTTCATTCATTTACGCCTTATAAATAGGCTTATATTCTAGCTGAATAATTAACGTGGCGTATAGATTATCACGAGATACGGTACCAAAGCCTTATCTAAGGCTTTCTTCGAAGTACCTATTGAATATCCATTCTTCTTATAATTATATGTTAGAGTATGCAGGACACGCACGCAGCTTTCACGCTTTTGTCCTTTTCTTGGGCCCCGAAAGTTCTAACGGAAAATATAAGTAAATTTTTCCAAAATAAAATATCAAGTTCTACACAATGCTGTGTAAAATATTGCTTTTAGCTTAGATTATAAACCTTTATATATTGAAACAACCACCCGCACTCGACCAGTGTGGAGGACTATGGTCTAAACCCTTGTTCTGATATTTGAGAAGCAGACCCGAACCAATACCGGGACAGTAAAAAGTTGATGAAGATGGATTCCATACAAACGACAGTTTCGTAAAGGCTATCCGTAGTGAATAGGACGTAATAAATAGGTAATAAAAGCTTAAAGACCATCGCGGTCCTAGACACAAGTATCTAATAAAACATTTTTATTGTTAGGCCCAAATAAAAGAAACAAAGGCGGCCTCCCATAGATAAGTAAAAAAACACTGACATAAACCTAAGGTTCATACTAAATATTCTTATATTGTTAGTAATCTCTACTAACGCCATGTAACGTAATTTATAATGTAGAGACCACGTTTGTACTTGTAGGGATATAGTGTTCGAATATTGTTCAAAATGTTGTAGAAGCTGATGGATTTATATGGCATTTTGCACAAAAATCTGTCACGATTAAAATTAGAAAATAGACAAAAAAAAAAGTTTTGGAAGAAATTGTGGGCAAAATAATTTTATATGGAATAATATGATATCATTTTCGGTGGGTTTAATGCGCTCTGCTGCATTATGTTTTCAACCGATTTTAACAAAGGATGTTATCAATGCTTTGTGATCTTTTGTATTTTTTATTATGCCACATGAATGTACTTATAAATTTTTCCAATAGACGTTTAATTACAAAAAATCTGTGTTAACTTCATAACTTCAACTTCTGTGTTAACTTCATGTATTTAAGGAAAAGATGTCTGCTGTTTCCTTAGAAGGGAAACTAATTTCTTATTACGATCGTTTCTATTTAGATACATATAATGCAGATATTTTCATTTTCGTTACTAAAGACCGTAGTTATTTCATATTAAGTAGGTACTCATAGTATGTGAAAGACACATACATACCTATAGGTTCTACGATAAAAAAATGTACATTTTCAAAAGCTATAAATCGAATGTATTTTAACGTATACATCCTGTATTAGTTTATCCAAAATGTTAAACTTTGAACAGGTATGCAAAATAAATAGATTTATTTTACCTGCAACACGGAAATCCAGCAAGTTTTCAGAACTCCAGCCGAAATTCTCGCAACTTCTGCAAATGCAAGTTCACAGTTATTTAAATAAATATGCAAAACTTTCTTATGAAAATTAGTTTAATGAAGAATTTGCGGAAAATATGAAATACTTTAAGTCGGGCTCGAAGAATGAACCTACGATAGCTTAAAGCTTGTTCCAAGTCGAAGTTGGATTCTTTTTCTTCTTTGAAATCTGCCGTGGAAAGCATGATCGAATTTCAAGTTTCCAACTCATTCGAAATGCAAGTTAAAATTTTGTTTCAAGCCTTCAGCTTAATAGCAAGATTATGCGGAAAGACCAAAATAGTTGAGTGTGTTTAAACGTTCACTATTATTTGAATAGGGAAGTGTATTAATGCCGCAACTGTATGAGATATGACATATTATGGAGCAGAATGAAATAAGTATAATACTCGAGCATTAGTTTACAAGATCGATGTTTATCTTTATCTATTTTTTCTGAAAAATAGTAAAAATGTATTGAAATAGTTCAGAATTTACTTACTTTTTATCATGAGCATTTCTTCTTCTTCAACTTTCAATCTCAATTGTTTATCGCAAGTACTAAACTCTTACCATGAGCTAAACGATACAAATCTTTCCCTGAAAAAGAAATCTTTGTACGACTATTGTTATTTTTGCAATCGAAAGATTTGTTTGCTGAGTTTAGTTTCTCATAATATAATTATGTTTAGAGCATTTAAGCACGTACGACTCCAAGAGAATAAACCACAATAAACTTTGTTCACCTTTTGTTTTCGTGACAAAAATAAAAGTCAATAGGCAATCTTTTCATCGTGATAACTTATAACCTTATAAGTTACCTGTTAAAATACGTATTCACAAGCTATGAGTAGCTATGTATGTATAATATATAGAACGTTATGTGTATACGTCGTATGAAAAAGTGCAAAACATTCACTTACACAAGCCTGCCTCGCGATAAAAATAATAGGCTTGAGGGAAAATAGGCGGAAACACACCAAGAAGCGACATGTCATACGTTATTTTTTGTGTAGTATGGCTACGCCTGCTACGCGGCGTAGCGTAGCGGTTTACTGGTAGGTTGAAATATTGTGAAACCATATTATTATGTTTGGAAATCGATTCGATTACGAGGATTCAATATTGATAGGCATACGAATACTTATTCTATGTAAGTTAGTAATTTTATGGTAATGAGTTCGTTGCTATTCACTAGATTGTGAAATGTTGCAGGTGCAATCAACATTAAACGTACCTATTTGTTCAATTTTATAACTACATGCAGCTAAATGGTCTAGTGCCACGTTAACATTCCGGGATGGGCATAGCAAATTAGACAAACAGACGTTATGTCGATGAGACTGGCTTACTTCATTTGCATTACAGTATTTATCTACGTGAGCGCTAGACTCGTTATTCTACTTGGTAGTACAGTTCTTTAAAAGCTTTAATGCGATTTGTGCTATGTTTTTGCGCATATGCACTCTAAACATCAAAGATACTTTCCTTAAACTTTTCGAATTAAGAGTGTTCTATTAAATGTATAGTAATTTTTAATATAGGTACATAACCGGTTTATTTTTCAATAAAACCGTAAACGCCTTTTGAATAGGTGCCTATTCCTCCCTACCTTTTTTTTAGCCGTCATGTCGACTGCCTCTACTTCTGTAGCTACGTTAAGCTAAGTTAAGTATAGCACAATGTAGCATTCGTTTGTTTTACCAGATTAATAAGCAGATCAATGAACATATTTTTGACGAACTTGATTTATCAATGAATGTATTTGTAAGGCAGGCAATTTTCAGATTTTCCTTATGAAAAATATTGTCAAAAATTATTTAGGCACGGTTTGTTGAAAATGAAATATTTATTCGACATTTACTCGTATAAAGTGCTATAAGGTGTGATCCGGCGTAAAATATACCATTATTTTTAAGAAAATGTTCCCCTCCCCAAAAGCTGAAGGACCTCCGTTCACTGGCATTCAATTACGTGTATTGACAGGGATCGTTGTTCAGTTGATTAGTTATTTGTTTGATTTGGAGACTGATCGGTCGCTAATAAACTAACGATCACGGACAGATTCATGTGTGGGCCCACTCGCACCGACACCCCGATGAACTCGATCAGAACGTCGAGAATTAATAGCTATTTGTTAACTGTCATCAGCCGAGTGATATATCAATCATTACTTAATTACTAGAGATAAACGCACTTTAATTCAAAATGTATGACTTTCGAATTGAATCAAGCTTTGAGAATTAATGAGTAGCGCACAAAAATATATAACTGGGAACGTTTGTGTATTTATATGTTAGCAAGTAGGTACATATTTCACTAATATTATTTTGTCGCTTTTGTCAACATTTATTTGTGAGACTAATGCTAGAGAAGTATCTATAGATAAATACAAATAACATAATAAACAAACTAAACAATAAGTCTATCAGGAAAAAACCTTTTAGCTTCATATCGAATGTTTCGTATGTTATTTGTGTTACGCATTTTATGCCTTGGGTTTAAGGTTCTACTGCTTCACTTATTTCGATCTGACATCATGTCACACTCACTCGAGACTACCATCACAATAATAATATAACTTTTTTTAAATATTATAAATATTTCGTTACATACTTATGTATATACGAGTAGGTAGGTATCTATTTAAAGGAGCATTTTGACTCTACTTAAATTTATGCACTATTCCGTGTAAAATTTTGAACATAGGTATCAGAAGTAGCAACGACGCATATAGTTCTACTATATCTTGAGTGTTCTACTCTCCACGTCGAATATTCGTTCATAGAATGGCCTGCATAGTCGCTTGTTACTTTAACGATATAAAATGTTTAAGATGATACGATTTCATGAAATATTTTTTATATCACAATTCCAGTCATCATTCGAAATTACAATTTATACACTGAATATTTCTGATGACATGAGATTTATTATGCATTGGCGTTAAAGCTTTCATCGTGAAGTCTAAAGTGTGACCTGTCAATCTATGTCTGAAAATGTGTACGCGGCGTTATCGAACGCTCCCGCTAAACATGTCATGTTCATGCGAGCACGTAAGCCCCGTATGAATAATATTTACTGCAATTTGATTTAAATCGCCACACAAAACCGCCTTTACTCTCTTGACGTTTTTGAAATACTCGTACATAAAAATGGACCGCGATGGCGCGATGTTAATAGACCGAAAAAGCAAGCGGGAACACTTGCAGTGCACAGAAGAAATTGCACTTTTACGTCAGACTTAAGTGAATACTTATGACTGTGAACGGGTATGTTTTTAAAATTTTACACATCAGAAACACATGACTTGGAATATGAAATTTTACAATATGAATATGAATGTATAAATATGAATGTATACAATTGGGTCCAGCCATGTGCTTCTCTTCTCAACTTATTTCATTTCTCCGTCCAAAGGCAGACTGGTACGCGACCAATATAAATTGCTATAGCTGTTGACAGTGACAAGTTGATTTCAACATTTTTATAAAGGTATCATTATTAAGAACATATACCTACATGCTTACATACATGGAACTGCTTAGTAACCTGTTTTATATACCTATACATGTTTGTACTAGAAGATAAAGATTTTTCATTGTAATAAAAATTCTCGAGTATTGTAGTCGTAATATCGGGACGTCATTCAACGTCATATCCACATCTGTTCCGCTCATTCCATCGCATCGAACCGTCTCTGCCATCGGCAGCAGCTGGCTCCGCCATAGAGAACTGACGGCGAGTCAAGAACACTCACTCGTTTATACTCCACGCACGTATCGAATACTAATAATGAATATTGAAAATCTATACGTTGAACCAGCACTAAAATTATAACGCGCTATTAACTTATAAAAAATATTTTTTTAATATTTAGTAGGGATCGTCCATTAATTACGTAAGGTTCGAATGGGGGAGGGGGGGGGGGGGGGGGGTATATATAAAATCACGTAATATCACGAAAAGTTACGAAATTGTGTAGGTACTAAAAATATACGTGATATAGGAAAGGGGGATGAGGGTAGTCCTAAACCTCACCATGTATCACCAAGGGGGAGAGGGAGGGAGGAATAAAAAAGCCAAAAAAACATCATGTTCAAGTACGTCGATCGTGACTCGTGATGTACTCGTCAATTGTTGATCAGTGATAGCATAGTTCTAGAATTTCAGCCTACCGTTCCATTAGGTCCAGGTTCGATCCCCGCACGCTTTCAAATTAGGATTTCAAAATAGGAGACCCGTCCCCATTAGTCCCCGTTAACTAATCTCTGCATTCAGGCTGTTTAAATATTGTAAGACACAATATGGTTGAATATTATAATACATAAAACGGAATCTCAAATATATTTATAAATTGATTTCAATAGTGAAGTATAATATTGTATGTCGTTATTGATAATAACACACTTGAGACATAAGTATGATAGGTATTTAATTACGAGTGATTAATTGAAAACCAAGTAACTGATTAATTAATTACTCAAAAGGAAGTCAAGTAATGAATCCTCACACAAGTGGAATTTATAATGACACGATATCTGGTTTGTGCCATTCTCCAGCACAATTTCATATAATAGCACGGCTGAATTACCTACTAGTCAAAGGAAACAAAAGGCATTGTTATCCATACAAATGTGAAATCGCCTAACAGGATAGAAATTTTGACGTAAAAGGGTCTCCTTATCAGTTTGTATACAACTCAGTAAACAGAAAAATAAACGAAATTCATTAATCTCAGTACCTACTCCGATTACGATAATTTTTTAAATGACGGCTTATCCATAGTTAACTTTGACGAATGCCTGGAAAATGACAGCACGAATAATTTTTGACACACGGTAATTGTAGTTTTCCATTCACCTAAGACATCGAAGGGATTTAGGGAGTTTAACTCTATTTTATATAGCAAATCGAACCGCGGACGTGCTTCGCAACGTAATCGAGGAGCATCGTATAAGGTAGCAATGATGCTAGAGCATTAGACAAGTTTGGCCGTTAAGTGTAACAGCTGCAAGGTAAATGGGTAGCACGGTAGCGATACCTGCTGAGCCATTGAGCCCGAACAGGGTAAGTTAGTAGCCATAAGACAGGAAAATTTTTTTTGCAAAGCTTCGAGCTTTCCAAAAGTATTTTCAAAGGTTCTTATGACAGAGTTTTAAAAGACCCTCAATATTTCGTGTTTTAAATGTTTTAAATAAGGTTGTAACCTCTGCTCTTCTTGTGATTTTTAGCATTTTGTACAAATACTCGTAGCTGCTTTGATACCGTAACGAAATAGTTGCTTTTTGTTGCATCCTTCTAGCAGCATGCAGACAAGACTTCAAGTCTTTAAATAAGGAATTTTTTACAACATTCTGTGGATAACTAAAAAATGTATAAATTTAAAAATAAAAAATCAGTCTTTGAAGTATGGTATTCAGCACTGGGTCTGTACCAATCATAGTAAAATTAAGATACATTCTGGCATGCAAGAATCGAAGATTTACATCGGTACCTAAAAGAAAAATACCTTCTAAAAATATTTTTTTTAAATATGTGGAAGTCTTACTACCACGTGGATGTCGAGATCATCTAACTCCTTGATTCCAAATAACTAGTGCGAAGACTCAAACGGTAAAAGGCTTTAGAGTCAGTGTAATAAATAGGTAGTGTTAAAGTGACTTTCCCAGTATAGAACGCAAGAACAATATGTCGTGTCAGTGGATTATTTACATAACAGCAAATCCATAGATTATGTTAGCGTAGAATTACTCAATTGTGTCATAAGTTAGTTAGATAGTAATAAATATAAACTACAAGAGAACCTTCCTACCCGTATGTCTCTCTTTATTCTCTACCTATTCTATGTGTGTATCGAAAGCTCGATGAACGGGTGAAACAACTTCTCATTCAAAGTAAAACTGATTCACTCTATAAATAATGGAAACGGACCGTAGTAATCTGATAGATTATCCTCATTCTTACCCAAATAATTCAGATTGAAATGCTAACGAGTGTACCTACTGGGTATCTTTGAGATCTTTATTAGAAACTTGTTAAAAAGTAACCTACACGTAATTTTCATTTTTTCGTATGTCAACTTTTCAATGACATCTAATATAGTAAATTCTAATTGAAAAGATTTTTTTTATTTGCAATATCATATAATGCATCGGTAGCAGTTATTACATATTAGTGTTGCGGTAACGATCTAATTGTCAAAGCCAATATGTATGCCTTGATGATTCAATTAACTGCATAACTATGATCCTATTGTCACAATATACTCGTACTTGTATTGAGAATTAATGTACTGAATATATATTATATACTTCCACATAACGTACTACGAGTACCTATATTGTTATGGGCTTGTTCACGTAATTCAAACTAGGAAATTTAATTTACTCCGCGAAATTCAGTTTTGTGAAAGTATGACTTGAATTAGATCCTTTTCATATTTTCAGAAGTTTTAACTAAATTGGAAGATATGAGTTATATTTAAATGATGTCTCAAATCAAAATACTTGACGGGGTTCTGGTAACTCAATAAACTGAGAATGTACATATTAGTTTGATTGATTAAGTTTATATTAATATAGAACAAACTGTTACTTAAACTCAATCAAACAGAACAAAACTATGCAAACTGATTGAAGCCTTCACAACTTTACATTGATTGTTATTCAAAATAACATTAATGAATTAATTGGGTACTGAGCTGATTTTAACAATTAAGTTCAACAGTTATAGCTTAGATCAGTACAATATGTTAATTTTAAGTATTTATTATTTGGTTAAGTGAGCGTTACCTCTCTCTACATTTTATTTACTAGGGTTTTTTATGGCGATAGATCTATAATTTAATATATTTTCCAGCCGCTATTAATGAATAATTAATACATAATTTAATTCGCCAAATAGTGAACCGCAACTATATTCGTAGGATTGTAATAAATTGAATTTTTATAAAATAAGCTGGTTAAATGTAGTTTCAGTTGATTTTTTCAAATTTAATACAACCCATAGAATCAGTACTGGTATAAATAAAAAATATGAATATTTATGTAGTGCAAATAAAGCATTAGACTACTAGAATATTTGAAACGTTATAAAGAATTGTTTCAAATTATATGTAGTTATAAGTGACAGAATAACAGTAGGACGGTACTCTTGTACCTACCTATTTGTTGCCAGTTACTATTTCTTTGAAAAAAAAATACAGTTATTTATGATGTCAATGTATTTAACGAGTCCTTCGCCAAGATCATAACTTTACACTCTAACGGGTACAAGCCTAAATTGTAGAGATTTGGCGGACTATTCAAACCAGGCTTCGCAAAATCTGCTTCTAGTTAATTAGCATAGAATCTCAGACGTAAGCGGCGCCAGCGCGGCGGTTCCCTTAATGATGTTAAAATTATATGCACACTGGGTTCCACAACTCCTGCATGCATAGTTTGGTTATTCAAGTTATGTTTTATTACTCGGATATATTAGATGTTCAGGAAATGAAACGTGTTGTATAATGTTTTCGGACAGAGCCGCCTTTTATTATCGCCTCATGTAAACTGCCTAAATATAACAATATTGACTACTTGACGTCAATACCTGGTTTTGAAGATACGTTAAAACTGCCAATTACGTAACACAACTTTTATAGAACATTTTTTGCACAATTTAGCGAGTCTGTGTACAAAAACCGACGCACGCATGAGAGGTAGATTCGTTTTTCGGAAATCATTTTTATACGCGAACGTTATTTTATTCCCTCGTCTTTTTGTTCAGCAAAGTGACGAACGTGACGCACCGGGACATTCGTTAGCGTGTCAGTTTGATGAGTCCGATTTTTCCTGTGAGGGCTCGCAGGTTGATATTAATGCATTCTCACGTCGTATCTCTGTTTATGCTGTCGAGTGTATTCTATTACTTTTTTAGAGTGTCTTCAATTTCCGGCTTTTAATCCGATGAATGCTATCTTCTTCCATTTTCGATAAAGTTCCATAGGCATATAAATGAATGAAATTATTGAGAGTATTTCATGCTATTGTGAGGGTTGCAGCATAAATGCACAATATATATATAAGTGTAGTTATCGTTGCGGAGCTTGTCTCTCCGATCTAATTAGGTGGCTAGTGCAGAGATGGCTGCGATTGAAACTTGCGGCGTATGAGGGACCAGCGCCACTGACAAGATTATCAAAGTTTCATTCACGAGTACTGCAACACGTAACTGAATCCATGTATGAATCCGTTATGAAGTCTTTGAATTTTTAACAAAAAGGACTATCCTTTCTTGTCTATGGCACCCACACTAGAATTTCCTGTGTAGTGGTTGCTATGAACAAAATCCAGACCGGAAACAGAATCTAAATTCATTATTTAAACTGCCGCGTGCACCGTGGTTAGTCGAACCTTGGACCCTCCGAACGGTAGACCGACATGGTAACCACTACACCACACGGGTGGTCTAACTTTACTTTTAATATAATATTGTTTACTAGTGGGAGCATAATGGGTCTTAGAATTGTAATATAGATGTAAATTTATAAATGACATACATATTAATATAAAACCGGGATTAAAATAACTGTATGGTTAGGGTAGATAGAACATGTTCATGCAATTAACTTACATTTTAAATATTATGCGGGAACTTTGGATATATTAAACAACATTAACGCATGCGAGCGTCGATTCGCCCCAGGCATAGACATCTCGATAAGATAACGGTCGTGTATTGGTAATATATTATTGTTAAGCAGATTTGTAGCAAAAAACGAAACATCTCATTAAAGTCCTTTATAATATAATAATTGAAACATTTTCAACTCTGATTTAGCCCGCTTCGCTTAAAATGGTTCGCTTGTTACATTCCATCCAATTTGTTCGCCGCTTATCTGCTAGTCTCAAATTAAAATGAATTTTAGTGTTATTTTTAGTACTAACCCTCAAATCTTATGACCTATATAACCTTACAAAATACCGCCCTTTGACATCGCGGGCATATAAATCATGTTTAAATTTTTAAATTACAGGAGACGAACGAAAATGCTCTATAATTAGTACAATCCTTTAACATCGTAGCTGTAGCTGTAGATTCCATTGAAATTACTTAAAATCTTCATAAAGCTTGTTCATCTGAAAAATATTCCTTTGAACCGTTATAATTTTGCTTTTAAATAGAGTAAATAAGATATTGTGATTGTCTATTTGTTTTTCATTTCATTGGATCTTATTTGCTATGTTGAAAGTTGTTGACGTAACCGTTGTCTCGTAGCAGAAAGACTTCAATGTTGCACGGCGAGGCGGACGAAAGATTGGTTTGAAATTATTTTGTTTTACTTAAACACGATAAATTGTAATTCAATGTTATAATAAATATATTACAGAACTCCCACTATGTACGTTTTATAAAGTAGCTTTTATTTAAACTGGAACAGTATTTAGAAAACCGGTAGGTAGGTTAGGAGCAATCACTCCACGGCTCCAAGGTATTTATTTAGTTGAAATTCAAATAAGCTTTTGCTAAAGTCGACCCAGTTCGACAGTGATGAAATGATGTCGCAAAAAACTCTTCTCACATATTTAACCCGAGAAATTTATTTGTAACGAGTAGGTACATCAGACAGACCAGTTTCCAGTACCTGACCTATCAGTCTTTTTACAGTAACAGTTGTTTTGGCACGAGAGTAATGTTTTAAAATGGATACTCGTGGTCTAATCGACATAAAGTTTATTAGCACACTCATAGCAAGTATTGCTGAGTTGCGGTCATGCGGTGACTGTCGTTCTAAGCCAATAAAAATCCGACGTCACCCTGAATCTATAACTCGTCGTTAATATTTCACTTCTTTAAGTTTATCAATATAACTTATAGTATGAATATTTTAATCTTATCTTATATTAAAAAGAGAGAGATAATCTCTGAAACTAATGTTTTACCGTTTGAAACGTTCTATTGTTACTCGTAATACTTAACTATTCCATTGTTGGTACCGTATATAATAATTTTATCTTGTTTAAATAACCTGTTTCTAGAACAGAAAACAGAGTACCTAAGAGGTATTTGGAAACATTTTGTACCTATAGTCAATACCTACCTGTAGTCAATTAAACACAATAACCGAAATGGCCTTACATTACCATTCTAAAAGCGATATCCATAATGATAATGTTTATGACTGAAGTTTGCACGCTTAGAGCCGTTTGGAGTGAAGTGAGCTACTAAACATTTGTGTAGTACGAACGAGTAACAAACGTTTCATTAGACTTTTGAATTCTGCTTTTAATCTCGCATTTATTTTACGATTGTAATACATTTAGACAGCTCTGATGTTGGCGTTGTACTCACGAGCCTTTCTTTCTGTTTCTACAATGACACAGTTCGCATGTCTCATTGTTTTTTTCCAACCGCGTGTATTTGATATCTAGGATGTAATGACAGAAACATTGTTTATTCTTGTTTTATATTTATGTTGGTACATACCTAACAGTGTTGGTTTAATTATTTTCGCTTTAGTACGTACACGATACGAGGATTGTTTCGCATTTAGCTACATACTCATTTCTATATAAATAAAACATTGTTTGAGCAAATAATATTTAGTGTTTTTCTGTAGCTCGTGCAAATAATGAACCATACAATGATGTTAAAAAATAAAGACACAATACATGTCCAAACTATACAAATATTATTGGAACATACATTTTGTCCATGGTCGAAGGGACATGTTTGGTAAGAAGGCTAAGAGTAGACATAACTAATATAAGGGGTTCTTTGTATTTTTGCAGGGATTCTTTGCCAAGCTTAAGTGCGTATTGTGTTCGTTCGTGAGGAAGTTGCGTCAAAACATATTCACAACCACATCGCGTCAAGGTTCATAAAATAGGTCCTCACGCTTACGCTCTAGTGAGTCCCGCAGTGACATGTCAGTATCGAAACATAACTTTACCTTTTCCTATGTTTTAACTCATGGCTCGCATATATGCAGGATAAACAAAATTTATGTATAGTTTGTTTTATAATAGTTACGGTACAATTTATAATAAGGTAATACAATAAGAATAATTTCCATCCATAATACTTACTGCTCATCAGCCTTGAAACCAAGTATAAAATTAAAACTTTAAAGTAATAAAGTAGAGAATGGCACTAGGCCTAGGACTAAATATCTTTAGATGAAATATAAAGAATAAATAAATAAAATTCATAACGTTAGACTGACTTTCTGTTAAATTTTTAGTAAAAATTATATATCTACGCTGCTACAGGTTTTATTATTAAAGTCATCGTCTCAGTTTTTACAACGAATGATAAGGCTTTTTTTATTTCCCTGCTTATTCTTATCATTCCGCCTTTCTCATTTTTAAAAATCCTTTTTGTCGCAGACATAAAGATATTATGGACGGGATTTATAGCAATAGTCTTGTTTCTTTATATGATTTTTGATTTACATTTAAAGTGTATTAAATTTGAACGGATTGATATCAAAAGGGTCTGAATTTTTATCGGACATTGTCAA
>DWAV01001377.1:0-13782 GCA_018231305.1 Noctuana lactifera
CTGACAATGCAAGTAACAGCGTAATAGGCAGTGGTTTGCGATTTAAAGTTTATTTAAACTCTCCCAGCAAGGGTAGTTACCCTCAGCGCTGGCCGCCGCTCTGAATTATTGATGACCGCCGCAGGCACCGACAGATGTCGCTTCGTATCACTGGCATGTGGGTTCGTGTTTAACTGACAATTCTCAATTTTAAATTTACGTGTGTGTTTTTATGAGCGAAGTATCCTCTATACTTCTTTAAAAATATGATCAGATGTTGAAAGTTTTTTGAAATAATTGATTGTGACCAATACTTAAACAGACACTGGCACTTAACGAATAATTACTTTACCATTTCGACTATTTCGATGCTGTCATTGTTATTTTTTTTTTAAACACATTCAGAGAGCAGTATTCAAGATCCCAATAATATTTAACTATCACGACTTTATCACGGAAACTACATATACGAATTTGAAAAATGTTGCGATCGGGTTACATTTTCAGTAAGACAATATAAATAGAAATGTAAGAAATCTTACTGCCTATTGTTTACCAGCCATAATTAATTATAGGTACGGCCATACTGAACTATGAATCCCAACCTTGAATCGGTTATTGCGACCTACAGCTATGTTTAGGCTGAGGGAAGGGACCTTCGAGCAGGCCTGCGTAGTGAATTATTGATCAGCCCACCGCCGCGGGTCGACGTGACGTCAGCGCGACGTGTCTTAGCGTTCGCTACGCACTGTCATGTGACATTGTTCCACTGAAATGTTCTTACAGGCCAGCAACTTCTTTGTGCCGTGTAGTAGTTTTTATACACCTAGTTAGTTTCAAGAATCTTCTTTAAAGTGATATAAAAGTTAGAGAGAGATAGATAGGGATAATAGAAGACCAATGGATGGGCATCATTTTATGTTAAATGGTTGACTCATAGACGTATCTAATTCTATGTGAGTTCGGAACAGTGGTATCGATACTGTCGCAATTTTAACGTTCCGCTGGAAACGCGGAATTGATTGTTTAAACTGCGTAGTATTCGTACTTACGTGTGAACTGTAAAATGTACTGTAAACTGTCACATGCCGAACGGCTAGCAAGTTATGGACAGCAAACATTTCCACAATCAGCAATTAATGTCTCTGAACGTATGGAATTGCGTCTTAGATTATTCATGAATTCATTGCTATACTTGAGAAGTATAAGGTTCGTATTATACTTAATAACTAAAATAAAATCTTCACGATTGCACTTGATGTGAGAGCCCATAAATAGCCCATTTAAATGTGATACAATAACTAACCAAACTTAACCAATAACTTGAGTAAATAAATAATTAACAAAAATATAAATGTGGACTTTCAACTAAATACTAAAGTCAGAATCAACTTATTTATTATCACAAAAACATAATCTTATTTCCTTCAAATAAAAGTCAAATTACGACAATATCGAGATGTCTCACAAAATGCTGTAGGGGCGGGAGTCTAAAACAAATTTTGAACGCAATTACCATCCTAACAAATAATGTCTGTTCCGGAGATTCCGTTCAAATATTCATCAAATGCGGAAACAGAATAACTGAAGCGAACACAAAATGGAATGGAGATGAAATCGAAGCCATTGTCGCCGGATATGGAACCGACAGCGTAATTGGTTTTGTTTGTACCTGACAGTCGCGGAATGCTGGATACCTAGGAGTGGGAGATAACGAGACACTTCACCCTTATAATTGCGGCTTTGAATACTGTATAAACTTAGTACTTGGTGCAAATACCTATTGCTATATCCTATCTGTCTATCACTGTCTACCTTGAAGTAATGCTGCATTTGTTTTCTCTTTATTTGGAAGCTCGTCTGGCCTTTTGTGTGTCCGGATGAAAGAGTAAAGTTTATTTTACATTTTGAGCTATAATTAAGGTTTGAAATTTTAACACAGACAGCTGTTATCGTGACCAGTGGCATTAAAATATTAAACTATAGTTAAAATAACTTGTGTTTCGGCTTGAGAGGTGTCGTTGGCAGAGATCATTGTGTATCAGGCGATTATCTTAGTGGGTAGGTGGTAAGATTTTCTTATTTGAGATTGAACGTGGGTGTCCATAGGTTGCAGTGTCCGCAATAAGGTGGCTTGAAGTTGGAGATTAAAAAAACTAAAATATTATACTACAAGAAGACTGCTTTCAACAAAATGTTGTCGTGCTTCTTCAGAAGATGAGATTCAGAATCTTCAGAAGATTAAGGTTTTACTTGGTAATACCACAAAAGATAATTCTTAACATAAAATTTGTTTCTGTTCAAAACTGCTGTTATCTACCGGTGCGATGGTGGTGTTAATTGGTCACATAATAATGTTTATTTAGAATTGATTTTCATAATTTTTCCTATACTTTTTTTTTTAAGGCAAAAGTCATTAATATCCGCTTTACCTTATCTCATGTGAGTATTATCTACGTATGTAATACGTTATATCGAGGGCGTTGATCTGACTCCCTGGGGACTGATGTATTGGACTTACACAAAGTCCCGTCTCCCCTGTGACTCCACAGGACAGCCACGTACAGGATTTTGACAACAAACATTTTACACATTTAATATGCTGCTTGCCTCCGCACGATTCTCATGGGATGTTGCCAGAGCGGGGCTTCATTGACTTTGCTTTATTTATCGGTATGTTTAAGGATAGCAAAAAATAGATGAAGTTGTTGAAATCTTTACCGTTTTTAAAAAATCTTGTGTTTTCTATTAATTATGTTAATGAGGATTAAAGTTACTTTATTACGAAACTGGCGCGTCAAAGTTATGTCGATTTAAGTCTTTTTAAGGTGTATTGAAACTAATTACAAGAATTTATATCCGAAAATAAATCCGAATTTAATTTAATTCTGAGTTTGATTCTAATAATCGTAGATCTCTTTAAGTCTATAGATTCTATAGACCTGTTAACGCCAGGTAGCCTGCATGACTCTGATACTTCTTTTTTGTAAAAAAAAAAGCTAGAGGGGAGTTTGTGGTCGAGAAAAAACAAAGGGTGGTGCCCTCTCGATAGACACAAGGAAACAATTACAAACGCAGTCAGCAGTAAACACGTTAAGACGCCCACTTGCTCGTGTACGCTAATAGGCTTAAATCTCGTGAACTCCTACGTAAAGAAACATGCCTCGTTATAGGGCTTGTTAGAAAACTGCCTACTTCGGTTTGTTATTGCTAAGATAGTGAAAGATTATTTTATTTTAACAGAATGGAAAGTAAAGAAGGCGTTTTAAAAGATAATAGGAGTGTGGATAAAACACACGGAAAATCCATTTTAATTTATAGCGCTACCTGTAAGAAACACTAAGCTAGCACGTCTGTCTTCTTTAAATGTTTTTCTCTCTATTATACATGGACTAGCATAATCAAAGTTTAAGTTTTTCACCGGACTAAAACCGTCACTGTTAAGTTTTATGTTCTTTTTAGTGTTTACTTAAATCAAAATATTTATTTAAGCAGTCTACAAATAGTATATTATTATAAAAATATGTACTTAAGGCGTGGCCTCAACCACTGTTTTACTCGTAAACATAAATGTGTATGTACCAGTAGATAAAAATAAACATTTTATGACTTTTTGATACGAGAGAGTTTGTAAGGATTTATCAATTTTTTATAGAAATGAGCCAGTTGGACTAATTAGAGTTTGCTGGCGTGTTTTATTTTTAACTCCATTCTACGGCATCTCGACCTTTCCAGTTCGGCCCTACTTCTGACGTTTTATTTTTAATTTCGTGGATAACGGCAGGCTCTGTAAGGTGAATGAACCTTCACGTAGGTGTGTTACAGCGGTGAGTTTAACGGTGAACTATTTTTTGTTATAGAGAGACTAAAATTTACGGAAATAAGAGTGAAAGAGAGAAATTGGCTCATTTTTCCGTGTAAGAATTATGTGGAACATAAAACTTAGAATTAAATATGAGATTGCAGTATGAGTTTGTCGATCTATCCATACATTCATCAGCCTTTGAAGCTTACATTACACGTAATTATATTCACTCGTGTAGTGGGCTTCAAAGGGCGATAAAACTGAAGCGTATCCTGTAGGGTCATGAATCCCTTTAATTTATTTACTTTTCTTTGCACATTCATTGCTAATTTCTCGCTAAATTGTCACGCTGTTGGGATGAGGCAATGAGCATTCCTAGTGTGCTGAATACGTTTTAGAGAATGCGCTATTTTTTATTTACGGATGGAATTACATTTACAAAAACCGTAAAGTTACGTGTAATGGTAGGTATGGCAAGTAATGTTTACGGCTCTAATGCTCGATAAGAAATGTTGCTGAAACCCTGTTAAAAATGGCTTACAAGTGGACTTATGATAGTACAGAATTGCTAAAGAGGACTTGTACGCAGATCATTTTATGAATTACCAAGGATGGGCCGTTTTACCATTTGATGTTTGAATCATAACATGATTCATCCAAAGTGGCCATTTTAGACCCGCAGGTTTTTTTTGTGTCGTTTTTCAATTGTTTTTTTATTACTTTTATACCTTTTTTTTACCTTCTTTTTATGAAATAAACATGTTATTCTTTCTTTCTTATATTCAAGAGATATCTGTTTATTCGACGTGGCGGTCTATCAATTAATAACATTGCTGTACTAAAGCGGGAAGGGCAGACGTTTCAAATAAATTACCTATTAAGCTAACTAGTCTATAAGCCTGCGCTTTGCTGGCGTAAGCTGAACGGCGGCAATGATTAGGTTAGCACTAATCCATTTACAGCTCACTGAAATTTTAGTGAAAATATGCCGATTATTCAGTTTTCAATTATTGCAGACATTTAAATGTACTTACCATTGCATGATTTGCTCGAATAGTTCCTTATATATTTATAGGCTGAGAAACGAGTAGAATAATTTCATCAATAAATTAGCGATTTGTGTTTCTTCTAGTTCTATACAAATTTGGTTAATGTAGGACTGCAGCTGAAGTATAAAAGTGTACTTAAACTAAATGTGACACAACTAGAAAACTTTGACACCATCTAAGAATAAAGAATGCATATATCGTGGCGTAGGTAACAGACATCTGAATTCATCATTTTACGAGTCATTTGGGTAGTCGTTGGATCATTAAAACCTTCTATACATAATTATTCATTAATTCCAGACTGAAGTCAAATGAGGTCCCTTTCAAATGTAACTGAAGTTAGTTTGAAACATTGAACAGAAAAGCCGGCATGTGTGAGAGGGAAAATAATTAGACGGCCAAAATAACTTGAGTGTAACCTTTATGTAAACAGAACCGGGTCGCGACCGTTCGGACCTCCATTGTTTTTTACGGGTAGCCGCCTGTGGGTACTGCCTAAGGGTATTTATTTGCCTGAGTACATTCGACTTTGGGTCCTGTTCATGAACGAAAGGGATTTATTTTACCATTCAATTTAACAGTGTAAAAACCCGTGTGGTGTAGTGGTTACCATGCCGGTCTGCCATTCGCAGGGACCTGGGTTCGATTCCTGGCAGAGCAGAAATGCAAATGATGAATTAATTTAGATTTCTGTTGTCGGTCTTAGTGCTTGTTTAATTGTCTTTGTGTGTGTTTATGGCTTCCACGATACAGGATTACCTAGTGTGGGGCTGTGAAGCGTTATTGCCTTGAACCCTTTTTACGTCCCACTGCTGGGCACGGGTCTCTCCCCACAACCGGGGAAGGCCTGGAGCATACTCCACCACGCTGCTCCAATGCGGATTATTTATACATATTTCGAAATCCCTAACCCTTATGAAGAAGCGACCTAAAATGCGCTAGTAACGCTTCCGTTCAGCGTGCGGAACATGCGACGCATATGATACGTTTCATCTACGTCTCATGCTAAATTAATAAGCCTATTAACAGTCATGTACACAGAGATATGTAATAAAACGCGATAACTTTTCAATCAAAGAAATTCATTATTTCTGATTGTAGAAGCAGTTTCAACTCGAAGTCTCTGTAAGTATAATTAGTTCGTCGCGTCTTAAGATAAGCGGTTACGTAAACGACATTAGACTATTGTAGACACTCGTTAAAATGCTTCAAGAAAGATAAATTTGAAGAACTTTTAATGGATTTCCTTAGAAATACCCCGGTGAGTGTCCATACCCATACCCATATATAAAATGATGTAGGTACATTAAAACAAAATTAAATGTTGCACATTACAAATCCCATTTTTTGGACAAATTTTCTTTTTTTTTCTATTTTCTTTTAATACATTCAAATATTTTTTCGGGCTTGATAGAAAATCTCATTTCAAAATTTGCATTTTTTAATTTATAGTTTAACTCCGTCATTATGACTTTTTACAGGTTATGTGGGTAATTGACGAAAGGAGAACAAAGTTTTGTTTTAAAGAAGTCTACTTTACCCAAGTTATACCCATTATAAAAGTTAAACTGCCTTGATATTTAAGCTCTCTTTTTTGTTGCTGAAAAGAAATATTAAAAAAGTTACTACGCCGTCAATACTACAGTATTTGAGAAATTCCTGAAGTACAGTTGCTAAGAACTTTTTCTCCATATCGTTACGTACTCGTATTCCTTCGTGAGTCGTTGGATTTTATTCATTTATTTATTTTATGGAAAACTTACAGATGTTCTAGATTAAATAAAATAATAAATACATGAAGGCTACTTAAAAGTTTTCTCTGAAAATAAAACTAATCGATCTATCTGTTTAGTCAGGCAATTGTGAATGCATCATATCGTAGCGACTACTACGCCGTAGATGCTCCGTAGTATGGTCTACGGCATTCTTAGTTGTAGACCATGATTTCCAGATGCTTACCCTTGGTCGGCAAAAATTAAGTATTGTATATATTTTTAAACTGATCGTGAACGGTTATTGCCTTGTGATTTCTTGTATACGTTCCAAAAGGGGAAATTGCGGTAATAAAGATAATGGCATTGTTCAATTTTCCTTGGAGATATTTTAATGGAGGCTTTCAGGGATGCCAAGCAACTAAGTGAATTAAACTGTTTAATTACGTTATTTGTATTAAATATTCCAATTTGTTTGTTGGCTAATTTATATTTTACTTTTTATATTTTTTTAAAATAAATAGCAAAAATTTAAGCGTAATGTGAGGCTCGAGGTCGTAGAAGTACTCCGAAATGATAACTTCTAAAATTTCATCAACAAGCCTCATCGCACGTTGCATATTTATTATTGTGATTTCCACACCATAATCCTCTGGCGCTGCAATATCTTGTAAAATGAATATAGCCTCCACATTCTACGTACCTACATTTTCGTAGCGAATTTCCCTTCGGAGAGCGAATGTAGATAGGCACTTTATCAAGCACAACTGCGGGGAGCGTGGGGTAACTTGCGCATCATTGTTGTTTTGAATATTTATCCACTTGCCCCTTCGCACCCTTTCGCACGAGCGAGACGGATTGGTCGCGCTATCATATCGCCATCTCGCGTTCTCGTGTGAGATACTGCATATTGTATTTTCAATTAACCGTTTGGTGTCCGGGTTTCAGTTGGAATTTGTAATTGAGTAAGTGTATTTTATATAGTTTATGTTTACGGATTTTAGGTTTGTTTAAATAATTAAACTTTGGTTCTGACTTGTAAGCTTTGCAAATGTAAGAGTTGGATTTTATTCGTCAATTGATTGTTCGGGACATACATTTAAATGAAACTGTTATATTGTTTTCTCCCTGGACTTATCTACACATTGTTATTGGGTTTATGGTAATTATATGGTCACTTGTGCTCACTATCAGGCTTAAGATATACTGCATAATTTGTTAATAACTTGTAATTTATACAATTAATTTTAAAGGAGCGCCGAAAGTTTTTTTCCTGCCGGTTTTTTTCTCCCGGCTTACCTTAGCCAAAAGATCGCCTGCCGAGAACCTTATGAAGAATACAATTTTTTTTACTTTGACTGTATTTAGGTATGGCAGATTCAATACAAATATTAGTGTCACGTCAGTCATTATAATTTAAATCCAGTAATGAAACCTATCCAGTTTCCGTGAAATATGATGAGATAGTTGAGTTAAACATTCACAATTTGAATCAATGATCAATTTTGTGTTTGAAACAATATTCATGGTGTTAATGCACGTATCGTGTCTCTATGATTAATCGGTGTCCCAGCAGAACTCGCTCACGCTCACATGACTCGATGAAGGTACGATATGTTAACGGAAAATTGCGCAACGTAATTACACGTAGTGAGAATTGTTAAAGCTGACGCAATTTGACTTGTTTTCGGATTAAGGTTAAATTAAATATTGTAGCTGTAAACGTTAAATTTACGTTTCTTTATTTACTCTTTATTGAACCAAATTGAAGTGGTACAATAGGTAAGCTTAATGTTAAATAGCTTTTTCTGCCAGATCACCTTTATGATGTGCAGAAAAACATCAAGGTGGTTTAAAAAAAGACATAAAGCTGAAATATCAGTCAATCAATCTTTTTTTAAAGGGTAATAACAGAAAAATCTTTTTCATTTAGCGCGCTAATTTGTTTTGCAGTCGGACCTTTAAAATACGTTTTAGTATGTATCAATCAAAAGCTTATTTTTATGTGACATGTAATAATCGGTATTGATTACAAATTGAATAATAATAGTAGTCTAATTATTAATCAACATTAGTTGCTACCTTAGAGTATCTCTGTATTCGCCTATATTCGAAACTACAAATTATTCGCAGTCGCTCCGGTCTATGATAAGCTTGCATAAATATTCATGAGATATCCCCCACACCCCTTTAAATTACGACAAGTGTGGAATATTGATGGGTTTTCCATATTTTTATATTTTGCATAGAATATTATTTTCTATGTTGTTATTGATTTAAGTAATGAGATTTTAGATTAATTGTTCTTTGCTTAATGTGAGACCCTAAAAGATCGATGATTGATATTGTTCAACCCCTTCTGATTTCAGTTCACTAACGACTTTTATTATAATGAAAAAATCTGCTCTGTTTGCCCAATCAATCGATCGAATAGCGACTGCGTAAAACATAGGGATTCAATTAATCGGATGGATCCGCTGCCGTTCCCACTATTTGCATGTCGGTCCCTTTGACAGGAACTAGTATTAATTAATCCAAGGGTCTTTGGCCACCGGTGTACCGTGTTTATGTGTAAGGTCACTTTGTATGAGATTTTGAACGATTTGTGGTTTCTGTTAGTCAATATTGGGTGATCCGGACTTTTGCCATTTATGTAGCAATGGATGGAACTTTTGCTGAGATAGTGAAATCGGAAATTTTCGATAGTTATGTTAGTAATTTATTATTAAATTTTTTAAAGAACAAAAGGTAGGATCGAAATCAAGATCTAAATGAGATAAAAAAATTATAATAGGTACCTACGTGCTGAAATATATAAGTGCAAAAAACACGTATCAAAATACCCTGGCATCTGTCAATTACATTTCTTTATCAAAAGTATATAAAGAAAACTATTTCTGTCGCCTCCAAATGTAATAATTTTTATATTTTAAATAGAACTCAAGTTTTGTATTTCTGTCCCTACAGTCCTAGTTTCTCTTTTTCAAAATGTCCCCATTACACAACAAGCGGACAAAGAATGCTCACGGCGCGACTGAGGAGGTGCGATACACTTTGACATTTTCGCTCAAAAGATTTCACTTACCTTTCTCTCCGACGCTCTGAGATCTTTTCATGAACTTTTTCTTGACAAGTTGAGCACAGTGTTATTAGCTAATTAGAAACTGTTCTCGTTTTTTCCTTCTTACAATAGAACGTTAACAGGAAAATAAATTAAGCCGACATGTAGGTAATCGGGGAAAATTGATAGGAAGTTTTTTTTTTGAAGAGAAGTGAAGAGTTTTCACTTCTCCAAAGAAGTTATTTTATTTCCTGCTTGTTTTTCATTTCTTTAGTCGCTTATATTTTTGTCTACTTCATTTTTAATAGACATAAAGGGTATGTCATTTTTCAGTAATTGTTTCTACACGTACGATGATGTGTATATGTTGTATTTAATGTAATTTAAAAAAGATCCTTATAACGTAAAAACTAATAGAAAGTAGCGAACAACAGCTTTACTTTATTCTTTGTCACAGATCCGCTTTTACCCCAACATCCCCTATCATTTTCCTTTTATGCGTCTATGATACAAAGGATTTTCGTGTATGAAGAACGAAAACTTACTTTCAGACTTCATTTATTATGTGTTTTTAAAAGCTTTTTTTTTTTTTACAAGAAGGGATAAGTGTTCTTAGAAGGCTGCGAGCGATCCGCAGTTATTTTGCGTTCAGAATAAAAATGTTTCTACATTCTTTCATTTTATTTATATAGCACTTACTCGTAGCACGTTATCAAGACAAAGTTTATTAAAACTTGTATCCTCTGTAATTTTTTGGGTGTTTTATTTTGGTTTTGGTGTGTACAATAAAGTGTATCGTAAATATTGTAATGTTAGTTAGTTTTGGTAGTTATATTATTGGGAAGATATTATAACTGATACTTGTCAAATACATGTATAGCAGTTATTCTTTCAGTGCGATATTTTAAGCTTTAAAATATTGTACCAAATGTATTAAAAATTGTGTAGTTTTAAATGTTACCATTCACTTGTTTCAGGATAACCCCCTTTTAGTGTTGGTGAGTTCTTTACAAAAAATTTAATAATAAAATTATTAAAATCGTTTATTTCCGCACACAAAAAGCTCTTATTACTAATCTTTTACAAACTATTTGCGGAGTGCTTTCCATTGTATATATAAAATGAACACACAAACATATTCAATGTCATATGTGGCATCTATTGAACGACGTTCCTACAAATTGCTCATAAAACTCATAACAACAGGCCGTCAAAACTTTGCGCTTTTCAATGAGCTTTTCGGGCCTCGCGGGCTCGAAGTCATAACAATACCTATAAATATTTCAATGAGCTACCTCGGTCCATTCCTGTTTAACCTTTTCCCTAAAACAAGGGTCATCGACCTTTTATTGCAGCTTCCTCTCAAACAAGCGACGAGACTAATAATAATAAACATTTCCCGTGGAGCCATGTGATGCGTTAGTCCTTATTGCGTAGGGAATAAGGTTTGGTTTAATGACTAAAATTTGTTGTGGAGCTGAAATGTAATTGGAGTGTCACGCGCCACTGAATGGCGAGCCGTGTGCAGTGCGGCGAGAATGAGACACACGGGAGTTGCGAATGGTGAGCAGGGATCGTTTGAGGGACTTGCGTACCGTAGCGAATGTGTTTTAGGATAAATAAGAGTGCCACAGATTTCTCATTTGTTCTTAATGAAATAGAATATAGTGACGAAACCTGTATTCCTATGTTTCCCAAAAAGTTCCTAGAAAAGTATGTGAGGTTCACAAATACTTAGCCAGCGTGGTGGACTATCGCCTTAACCCTTTTTATGAGATCGCTGCCCAACAATAGGACAGTGATGGGTTGATGATGATAATTACAGAGACAATTATTGTAAAAAACGAATTCAAAAGTTTTGTCATAGATGGCATTGTCAGAACTGGACCAAATTGAAATAGGATCACACGGGAAGCAACTTTCAAATAAAAAAGGATCATCAGAATCAGTTCACCTAGTCACCTAGAGGAGGAAGCTCTTTTTGGAGTCGGTTATAAACTAATGTAACGGCGCTATTACGTTCCAAGTTTTGATAGCAGGACGACAGTTTAAACTCTTCAGTCGAGTGCGGGCGGTTGCGGCGGATGGCGGACGTTTAATTAATTGAGTGCATTTTCGGACAGCTGGCTTTGCCATTGTTTGCCCTGTCTGATGCGGTCGCAGTTAGTCACAAGATAATAATATGTACATTTCAATTACATTACTAGGGAACCGTTTTTGATTGAAGTTCAAAAGAATCATATTACCTTTTAATTTTATGTTATTAGATAATAAAAAAATGTTTATTGCTTTTACTTATTTATCACAATCAGATATCATCGTTTCTTGCTAATATAGGTGCCGGACTTTAGAATTTCTATTTGCAGTTAAGTACATTAAACACATTTTATGTCGTACTGTAAAAACATCTCATAAGCTTTTTTGTAGTGTTGTCTTCTTCTTAAAGTATTACTTATCTACCGTTTATCACTAATCTCAATACTGCAGCTAAAAACAAACACTGCATTATCTGCCAATATTGAACAGTGTCTGAGAACACAGTCCATGTTTACTTTGTCTGCTGTACACACTGTATACAACTTGCATATACATATCTAAAAGTTCAACGAACTCAAATGATATATGTAGTATAGGATGTAGTACCTAAGTATTATATTTGGTTCTTGTATGAAGTTCGTTTAAAGCCTAAAGCTGGTTTTCATGTAGGGACATATAATTATGTTTCGTGTGTAATATTGGTGATAAAATATAATACATCTGTGCCAATTTACCAATTTAAAGCTGATATTGAACCAACTTGCAAAAGGAAGATATTAATAAGTGTATTTTCAAACGAGCCTTCAAATATAGAGTTGTGTATTTTATTATGTATCTATCTACTTGTTATGTAACTCGATAATGGGATCGACTCCACTTTCGGCAATTTGTTTTAACGAGGCACTTCTTAACAAACTTTTTTTTATTACTTTTCATTTATTTTACCTTTGAACTGATATTCTTGAAGGAAAGTTTTAACGGTTAAGTTTTATTCATAGTAACATTTAAAATTCAGATATAAAATATTGTTTATTAATTACGGTGTCGAAGTTTGGGTCTCTTGTTTTTTTCTGTTTTGGATTTCTCGACAACCTGTGGGCGTATTTGAACTTTATACAACGAGACAGTTAGATAACTTACCAGATGGTAACCCAGCCCATCCAAAGTCGTGTATGTATATCATTAGTTAAAGGCTGCTGTTTCTGTAAGGTGATCGCTGAAGTATATAATCTACCTTTCAACATTGAGGGTTCTTGTACATATTAAAACAACTTGAATCATTTCTACATCCGCCAGCGGTGTTTCGTAAAGTACCCCGGGCAACGAGAGCGTGAATACTGATGAATACACGTTTTTAAATAGGAAATTCAGAGTTGAGATGCCTCTGAATAGTAACACAATAACAGGGGCCGGGTCAGGTCGAGTGGCGAACTTGTAGGAACATGTTTACAGAACCACCGTCGAGCCCACAGCTGGGGTTAAGGTTTGAAAAATAGTTTTGTTGTTATTTTGTTCTTATATAACACAATCGTTCAAAGGACTGATAACCTATGGGGGAAGATAAATCCTAGATTTGAATTATAAAGCTTCATACATTGCATATCAATATAGACTAACTAATGGGTGTTTTCGCGTTTTCACCATTGACCGTGTTCCCATTCAATAGTAGTAGATACGCATCGTACTTAATACTAAAAAAACAGCAATATCAACCGCGTGATTAGTCATAGCAGAGCTTAAAATAGGTCCATGTCGAAAACCGGATGGGTTCACGTAGGAGTTCGTAAGTTGCGTCCGGGTAGGCTGGGGGTGTAGGACGCGGAGTGAAAGGAGCAGCCCGTGAACTGAGGGTGGAATGCGTTATCGGGACCAATACGACGCGGCATCGCTGATTTCTTATCGCTGTGAGCGAACAAGAAAAGAAGCGGATGTGGTTGTACGATGCGATCGTATGCGTATCGTACACGTGCGGTATTTTATAACTTTTAGTACCTAATAGTCATGTTGATAACTTTCAAACTCAAATTTTTTGTTCATCACTAGCTGTACCGTCCGGTTTCGTTTGATAGCCTATAGCCTTCCTCGATAAATGGACTATCTTACACTAAAAGAATTTTTCAAATCGGTGCAGTAGTTCCT
>DWAV01001378.1:0-13778 GCA_018231305.1 Noctuana lactifera
TAGTAATTACAGGATATAAGTGTTCATAAACTAGATTATCATTGATAATAAGACAAGTTCTAGTCATCTAAGCAAATGACAAACTTAAAATATTTATATTATTATCCATAAAAAAGCCAATGCCGGTAAGGTGCCCGTTTTTTTTGCAAAGGGGTGTACTATTTTATTATTATCAATAATAATATAAAATTATAAATCAATAAGATAATATTCTTATGATTTTATGTTCTGTACATGTTTATGTTAAGAATTGAGTGGGCAACCTTTAGATAAATTAAAGATGTTAAATTTCTAGCTCTCTTACTGGCTTATAAACTAAACTTAATGACCAAGGAGAATTATTTAAGCTTACTAGAGATTTCTTTGCAGATGTTTCTGTGGCTGCTGCTTAATTCCATGCTGTATTGATAGTTGCATGGATGTCCACCATCGGTGCCCCAATTGTTCTGCTTATCTTGGACGTTTCAGGCGATGAGAAAATCGGTACTCGTCATACACGCTCCGATCAACATCTTTCGCCTGGGTCTAAGAAATCTTCGAGTTTCACTTCTAACAATTTTAACTATGTATTGTATTCCTAAGTGTTTGGTGTAATTTTCATTGTTCATAAGCATCCTTGTAGTAACCCTGCAATATAAAACAAAAAATGCTTTTGTGACAATAAATCCCCATTTTTGATCAAGTAGAATAAGTTCAATAATAACTATTGATGTGGAAATATGTGTAGTGTAACAATTTTTAAATATTATATTAAATGTAGTAGTGTTCACTCAACCATATTCATTCAACCTTATGGAATATATTATATCTGTATTTTAAATTAATGAACATAATACCTATTATTGCTGTCTCAGGTCTAATAATGTTGATTGATAAGTGTGTAGGAACATGAAAACATCACAGATCTGACATCACATTTATTCTGGTAGGTACTTTAATTAGTATATCAATTGTGTTAACATCCCTTTAGACTGAACGGAAGCCAACTTTTTCGATTTTATGATGTTTAAGTGTTGATTTTACAACCAATTTTATTTCTATAAGATGAATTATTTTAACTTGAATCCTGATAGACTATTTAGAACTACATATCTAATTACATATTGTTTCAACTGCAGATTGTGATAAGTAATTATTTCTAAGCTTAGGTACCTGTGTTATGTTACATTGTGGTATTAGTTTGGCTGTTTTTTTTAGTCTTGTGATTTAGCTACTTACGATTGTCAATGCCTTTCGTTTTTAGCAATATCTCTTCACGATGTTATTATGTTGGCAGCTCGGGTCTCACTCCGTTCGATGTTTGAATGTAATTTAATGTACTTTTGAATCTATTGGTGTATAGATTTAATGTTAGTGCAATTTATGCTTCTGCATGTCGTAACAACTGTAAATAGTATTAAGCATTTAATCTTATTAACTGAATTCGCATTATATATGCCTCTGTTGAGTTAATTTGGCAATGTATGTGTTACTTCAGTGTTTTCGAATGGTTTGTTTGCTATTCTTCATATTTTTTAACAAATGTTGTAACACTTACTTATTTATTGTCATTTTTTTAAGCAAACTGTCCATTTTTCATGTCCGCCTATACGGCCCTTTAATTTGTTCAAGTAATCTCATTTGCAGTTATAGATTTTTAGCATGTAAGTTAATTAAGAATATTTTTTTGATAATGCTTTGAAGCTAACTTTTTTACGATCTGGAGCTATTGTCTCGATTCTATTACCACTTTTTATACAAGTTGTTTTACTATAACTTTTTATGTACCTATTTACTAAATCAAAAATATTTACAATATTATTATGATTTGGTTACCTATATATTATAATTATTTTTAACTTATTGAATAAAAATCTTTAAATAAAGATATAAATGTTTACATCTATGTGATACTTTTTCTTTCTCCTCTCTGCCCAAAAAGTATTAAGTAAGTCTGTTTCAAAAGGCTTCAACACAAATATCTATTAATAACATTAACGTAATGTTATAATATAATGCAGGCCATATGTATGCTTCATAAAAATTATAAAAAGTCCTAAAACAAATATACAGAAAGACAAAATAAATTAATACTAATAATTTATAGTTGGTCCTTATTACTATGGCTTATTATATTGGTTACTTAGACCTACCTTCAACAATCTAATTAGATTTTGATTAGCTTTTCGGAAATTGGTACTAGGTATGTTAGAAAGCGTACATTAAATATTGTTAATACTATTACAAAATACTAATACTAAAATGGAATAGGGGGGTGTTTTGTCTATCTGGAATATATCAAAATATTGTTAAAATACTAAAGAAATATCGTATGCGAACATTTGAACCCCTGAAGATTTAAAACATTCGCAGTGTACAATTAGGTATATTTATTTACGAATTAGATTGAACTACTGAAATTAAAATATGTCCGAGGTAGATATAAGCATAGAGTAGGTATAGGTATATTATTGCATAAAACCACAACTGTTTGAGTTAAATGTTAGTATGCTAAGCAAGATAAACTCTGTTACGTTAATCGATTTTCATTGACCTAAATACCCTATTTCAAGCCCTGAATTAAGGATCGCTCTCCGCGTGCCTAGTAGGTACCTATATAAATGCGACTGTTCTAAATGTTCTACGACTTTAATTGAGATTTAAAGACCTACAATAATTTAAATGTAAATTACAACATTTATAAATAATATTAGGTCTTATTTTCAAATATCAATATCGATTTAAAATAGGGTACAAGTACCTCTATCTATCGACAGTGTTGCCAGATGAATCCCGGTCAAAGGCACTCGATTTTTTTAACGAAAAGTAGCCTAAACTCGCCCAAATTATGAGTCATCTAGCCTAATTGACTACCTGCTATTAAGTCATCGATTTGTGCATTCAGACGTCTCATTTGATGCATTTTCCACTCCACCAACTTTTTTCCTAGGTTTTTCTGCAAGAATTATAATTACTTATCTAGTCTAAAGTCGCCAATTTTTATTTCAAAAATACCTAACCTTCAAAATACCTCGCTTTTTTTGGTCGCCCCGACACCCTTCGAGGTAGCTTAAATGGTGATAAATCGCCTATTCTGGCACCACTGCGACTATCGCCTTTGACGTTCATTTATTTTCCAAACAGTTGGTAGAATTGAATTTTATTGACATTTCAATCACTTTACAGGTGAGGTGAGTCAATTCTGCCAACACAACAAACAGTGACTATTCTTGAGCGGTGAAAAAGACGGTCCACTGAAAAAAATCTTTGTTTTTACGTTTAATTGAAAATTTTATACTATTGATCGATGAATTAATAACTTAATATTCACAAATGGCCTGGCTATTTGGATACACGCGGCCAACGACAGAGCCGATGGACGACCCTCCTGGGGGTCCCGGCGATAGCGGGGCCGCGGCGATGGCTAACCTAAGTACATCTGAAAGAAAAGCTATGGAGGCTTATAGATTCGATTCGAGCGCCCTGGAGAGAGCTGCTCAAGCGGCGAAGGAACTGGAGAGGTCAAGTAAGTATTTTCAGAATTTGGTCACATTGTGTAGTATTGCATAATGCTCGAATTATAACCTAAGTGTACAAACTCGTGCCTTGTTGGAGTGATTCGTGTTTAACGAAATATAAAAATTGTACTATATGAACAAAGAACTAGTATAACTAAGTAACTAAGTGAACTTACAATCATAGAACAAATGGGTTTTTTGTACATAGAGAAAAATTTTAAGTCTATGGAGATGTAGATAAGCGTATATGTAATATAGTTTTGCTAAACTGTGTAAAAAGTCCCATGTCATGTAGTTTTTATCATGCCAGACAACCCTATGGAGGGTCCCGCCCTAAATTTGGTGGACTCAGAAGGGTTCAGCCGTTTTGTCAAATCTTTATTTTTGGGTTTAAATGATTGCTAAAGTAAGATGCAGAAATTTGTCATTAAGCATAGGATATCACCTAAATTTCACCCATTTGAAGTTATACTCAGATGCAGTTTCCGGCTGTGTATTTCCATAGTTTTTTATATCTCTATCTCTAATAGCGGAATCTGACAGACAAAGCGCAGCTTAATTCAGTGGACCTAGACTGTAACTACTCGTCAAAAGTTACTTAATACAACTGGTGTTTTGTCATATTCAGTCTGATTTTTCTTATACGAGAGCATTATTTTGCATCACGAGAACTGAGATTGTCGCCTCAAATATAGTGTGTCCAGGCAACCCTGCCCAACCATAATTTTTGTACTTGCTACAAGATGCTTCATGGTTGGGTTATGAAGGCAGAGGTAGTACTTCACCGGGCCACGTCTGTAAGCTCTACCACCTAAAAGAAATCTTTTAGTTTGCACTAAAAGATTTCTTTATTTTCTTTTCTTTATTTATTTTATTTATTTCTTTATTTCTTTATTTGATTTCTTTATTTATTATATATAAATCTTTTAGTGCAATCTTCTAATCTGGTTGTTAGCATTATTGCCAGTAGTACCTGCAACACAGGGAATCCTATTTAGGAACTATAAATCTAGGAATATGGATGTGTTATAAGGGTATGTGCTATAAATGGGAGGGTTTAAGATCTGAAGAGACCCGCCCGATAAACAAGATACTCAATTTGTCAGGATCTTTTCTGTATGTATGTTCTCCAAAAATATGTAGAGATAAAACAATTTTGATAATTTTTTTATATGACAGTTTGGACTTTCGGATTGGTGCCATATTAATTTAGTTCAGTCCTAATGGTGGGATCTGTTATAAATAGTATAAATACCTTCAAGTTCTTAAATTTAAATAGCAAACATGACAAATTTTGATGATTCCTTTTGAGATGGAAATGGATAAAAATGGATACCTTCTAGAATCTTACAAGTCACTTGAAAATACCTTAAAGTAACAAGACAAATATATAGAGGCACTTAGTAATTCTAGACCATTTTACATAACAAAATAGGGACACTACATTAGCTGCCTAAAGTGCATGCAACCTATAAAAGTGGACCAGAAAAGCAATGTTTACTATGCACATTTTTTATCTTTCTATCCAAAAATTATTTTAATGTATTCGGAAGTAAGCAACTGGCATCCGTTTTGTCTTGTAACCAACCTGCAGGGGTGATTTCCCCTGCCATGGCCCGGCCTCTCTACCAACCAACCTATTGTTGAAATGAAAAAATATCTGACAATGATCTTATGTTATAATATGAACTCTGAATTTTGTGTTTGTTCAGATATCTGAAACCACTTCAATTTGAGAAGCGTTTAGGCCATATTCGAAAATCTCAAATTCAATGGATAGTTTACACTATTATATATTTTCAAGGAAATAGTGTTGAAACTATAAGTATGTGAAGCCATAAAGAGTTATTTTGTATCAGAAACTGACTCGATCATACACTTTTTAATATATCATTTTGCGACATTAATATTGGCATTCTATTTTAACGGTTTTTTAATTTAAAATTAACTATCGCAAGATCGCACAGTGGCTGTATCGATTCAAAGGCTGCCTAATTTACCCAGATAGAGGGTATGAACAATAAGCGCGCGTGCGTGAGTTATTTATAACTCATAAGTTTCTCCTTACAGGAGGTACCTAATTATACTTGATTGTCGTTACTATAGATAGGAAAATAAATAATAACTTTAATCTCTAATTGAAACCCAATCAGTTTTTAAAGAAAATCTGTACAGTAATAATATACCTATTATCATATAGTCTGGGATACCCATAGAAATATAAAAACGTAAAAAAGTATATTAAGTAAAAACGATGAAATTTAAATTAAAACATTAAAATGGGAGATACACTGGATCAATAGCTATAATCGGAAATGGTGTCCACACCTAAAGTTTGTCCCAGATGAAACATAGATAGGCATCTAGGGCATCTGCGTGACCTGCGCGAAATCTAGCGCTATGATTGGTTGTTGTATTGGCGTCATCAAACGCGGGGTTCATGTACTTATTAATAGGGATAGGGAGTCGGGGCGGGCGGAACTGGGAGGTTTGATTGATTTTATCGGCTACCTGATGTTACTGACCTGTGGTGGCTCCCTTCTATCAACTACGACTGTTATGGATATCCGACAATTTAATACAACGATATTTGTCTGTAAAGTTTGCTAAAAATGTTATCTACTTTGTACTTATTTGGAATGATTATCTATTTTCCTAAATAATAGCGGTTTAGACTGTTAACCGAAAAGTATTATTTGACAGAATTGACCGATCGAATATAAATTGTACTATTCAGCTTGATTTCAGATTTCCCACATCTTATTTTTATCATTTTCTTTACATTTTACAAATACATACAAAAAAAAATTCTAGTAAATGAATGCACCATGTAATTTGTGGAGATGAAGTAAAGTTTATTGTATCGTATCTACTCGTACATAGTATATTCAACAAGTACGTGTCTCAAACTCACGGCGCGTTTTTTAAAACTTGCCACGATATTCTGATTGTATCTAAAAATTAGTACATAACTTTTAATCAAAATACATTACTTCTATGAATTTAAGCATAAAATGAGGCCGAAAAAGTTACCTTAATTGTATAAAGTTTTCGTATGCCTACAAGAACAGCAAACTTTTTTAAACTACTTGTAATGTCTACAGAAGCGCGCATAGCCCCGCTGGTAGTAGAAGCGCGCATAGCCCCGCTGGTAGTGTAGATCGCATTTATAGGTACAATGATCTGATTTTATGGAGTTTAAATAATTTTTTTCTTATTTTAATTGTTTTGAAAAGGGACTTCGCACATTTTAGGGGACTCCCCTGATATTGGTAGTGTAGGCTAGACAGGCTAGGTAGTTTTATAGTTGTCAACTTCTACGTTTCTGAGTGTTCTATTTATCCCTGTCTGTTTTCTAGTCTTATAGTGTTAGCATTATTTTCAATCAGGACACGCCAAAGATGCACTGGAGCTCAGCAAGCTGCAGGAGGTGACGCGGCAGCAGGAGTACTTGGCCAAGGTCAAGGAGTACGAGGCGGCTGTCGAGCAGGCGAAGGTGGAACAGCGCAGAGTCGACCACGAGGAAAGGCGGAAGACTTTACAGGTGAGATAGCAAGTAGTACTAAAACTAGTAATAAATATTAAAGATTTAATTGGTTAGACTATAACATAGTTGTTGGATTTTATCCAGGAAACTCAGAGATAGAATGGATGGCAGGAAATGCACCTACACACTTTTAGTACGGAGTTCTAAATCTTTTTTTATTGTATCCTGCGAAAAAGTCTTTGTTTTTCAATACATATATTTTATTTGCCATGAAACTAACCGTGTGTTTGTTGTTTACAGGAGGAGACGAAACAGCATCAGTTAAGGGCGCAGTATGTAGACCAGCTGGCAAAGAACCGATACGAGGAGCAGCTCGTGCAGCAGCAGAAGTCTCAAGATGAAATGTTGCGAAAGTGAGTTGGAACATTTTTATACGTACACACAAGTACGAATATATAATTACTCGCGTTTATTTTCATGATGTTCAATCTAGTTTCGGATCTATTCTCGTTCTAAATTCATAAACTAGTTTATTCCCGCGACCTGGTCCGCGTGGACATTAGAATCGGGCCCAAAAAATAAAAAGTAGATTAACTTTTAGTCCCGACTTCGTTTATAAATATCAATATTAAACATTGAAGCTCTTCAGCTTTATTATATTAGTATAGATTCTCGCCGGTGTTATTTGGTTGGCTAACGCACTTAAAGTTTCAACCCCAACATAATATAATATGTTAGTGTTAGTCATAAATAATTAAAATGGGTGTGAGAATTCTTTGGTTAATTAAGATCATGAAACGAAATAGAAAAGTTTTTACTTAAGTCTATGTTTACTTTGCGTATTATTCCGTTGTGAATTTACTAATAAAAGTGAGGTATATTATGTCCCTTCGTTTGAACTTTCGGCCTTGCTCTCAGTTTTGGCCGAAACCGAAACAAAAACTTACCTAAATATGTTACAAATTTCTTTCTGTAATCTAGCGTACCTTTACCCATAATTTTTCATAGTCAAAACACAGTAAACAGCCAGTTACATAGGTAACTACCTAGTAACTAGTAGTGTTAAATGAAATAAAAAGACAAATTAATAAAATACGGGAGTATCGAAGCCGAAATTTTCGGCCATTGTTTTTTTTCCGAAACTGAAACTTAAGCCGAAACTAGATTTCAAGGCCGCACCCGGCCGAAACCGAAACGGAAACATTCGGTCGGTCACTACTTAGAAATATTATGCACGCTGATGGAATTAAGAATTTATAATAGCACGTTAATAAGAAATCCAAACCTAAGACAAAAGAAGACAGATCCAGAAGACAAAAGACTAACTTTAAAAAAAAAGATAAAGTAGGTACGTCTGCCATTTAGGTTAAAGTGTCTACCTACTTTGTTTTGTTCGTATGGTAATGGTTTAAAATTGAATTTCAGATACATGACGTTATCTTTAAATAGGATCGCGACCTGAAATATTCATGTGAATTTTTTACTGGAACTGTTTTGTTTTCTAATAAATCTTTCATTTGATTTGGAGCTGCACCTAATAATGCTAGAGGTGAACGCCAGAGCGAGCTGATAGTCCCAAGTTTCCTATTATAGTAGTCGTTCGTTGTTGAAATTTGTAATCAGTTAGATCGTTACATAGAGAATCGATGCTATAAGTGAGTCCGTGCAGTATGCTCCAGGCATTTCTCGGTTGTAAGGCGAAACCTGTGCCCAATAAATAAGCTATAAAAACGGTCGGGGGCAATTCTAACACAACTCTTAATTTCATTTGTATGTACACACTTCATCGGCAGTTTCATACAGCTGTTTTAATTAATTCCTTCACCCACAGGCAAGAGGAAAGCGTGCACAAACAGGAGAAGATGCGTCTCGCTTCCATTGAGCATGAGATGGAACTCCGCGAAAAGAACCAACTCAAGACCATCGAAGCGGAGATCAGGGCGAAGGCCAAGGCTGACCGGGAAAACAGGGACGTGACCCTGGAACAAATACGTCTGAAGGCGGCCGAGAACAGGATAACCATCCTCGAGAGTATCAAGTGAGCACAATAAAGTTTATGGTAACTAGTAACGGGGTAGACTGGAAGACAACGCCAATAAGCATCAGGATTGAACCTTGTAACCTCTAGTTTAAGGTGTTTACAAGAATTTTGAATAAATAACAGGTTTTATTTAGGCAATCAACGTTAAGCAATGGGCAAAGCAAGGGGCAATTAAGGCTAATGTGTGCGAATTCGCCACTAGAGGCGCTAGTGCAACGTGAGGTCTCCGAAATGTTTCATATTTCACTGTTTACGGGCGGGCTGCACGAAGTAGAGCCCTTAACGTGTGGTCCTATGCAGTTCTTCGAAAGCATGTCGCTGACGTGAACTCACTCATTTTCCACATCCAAGAAGCATTCAACGCTCACACTATGGTTCACACAAGTTTTCACTTCAAAAGATCCGGGCCCGGCGGTTGGACAAAGCGTAGGTAAGTTGATGACGATAATGTTTTTCAGAACGGCAGGCAACGTAGTGGGGTCCGGTTTGAACGCGCTTGTAACCGACTGGGACAAGACTCTAGCTGCGGCTGGTGGCTTGTCCCTGTTGGCCCTCGGTGTGTACGCGGCTAAGGGAGCCACTTCGGTCACCGCTCGGTTCATTGAGGCTAGGATTGGTAAGTGTTATCAATGATTTCCCTATAGAATAGACCCTTCCAATATCGTACACTATATCGTACACTAAATTGATTCCGTTGGTTCCGTAGGTGAACAGTATCGGGTCAGGTATAGGTGTAGTGATGCTAAACAATCTTTAACGAAATCGGTAATGAAATAGACTAGTTGACTCATATAAAAAATGTCAAGTAAATGCTTATTTCGTTTTCTTTACACCTTATTTTATTTTGGGGGGTTTCCCCGAGTGTAAACAATTATTTTACTGTAAGAAATTGATTTGCATATGCTATACACAAATGTCAGGCCTTTTACTTCTTAATTTTTTTTCCATACTTAAATTTGCCCAAGTAAATAATTTTGCTTTTGTCTATAATAGGCAAACCGTCTCTAGTCAACGAGACATCACGATTCTCGCTACTGGAGGCTATGAAGCATCCATTCCAGACCGCATCACGGGCTATTGCCAGAATAAAGAAACCATCGGATGCGTTGTCAGGCGTAGTCCTAGCGCCCAACTTGGAGAATCGCCTCAGGGACATCGCTATAGCCACTAAGAACACGCGAATCAATAAGGGTTTCTATAGAAACTTGTTGATGTACGGACCGCCTGGTACTGGCAAGACTTTATTTTCTAAGGTAATATTTGTTTGAATTAATTTACTTCTTTTAGTATGAGAACCAGAGTTGGGCGAATAGACAATTATATTCGAATAAAAAATGTTCCGTCCCTGAACGCCTCTGCAGAGCCTCGCTGGTAGTGTGGATCGCAAGCGATCACACTGTTAAGCAATCTAGGGCACGGCCGGTACTCGGATGGGTCACCACTGATTTCATGCGCGCTTCCGTGCTTTAGAGGACACCTTAGGGCACCGTCGGTCCCGGTTGTTATCGATAGATTACAGTCGTTAAAATTGGTCGGAGGCCCTTTGGGTTGTTTGACGATATCCGACACGGGTCGCTAACGGGTCACTAACCCGTATATCCACCAATCCACACTGGTCCAGCGTGGTGGAGTAAGATCCAGGCGTTTCCCAGTTGTGGGGAGACACCTGTGCCTAGCGGTGAGACATAAAAAAGGGTTGAAGGCAGAAAAAGTTATTCGTTATTTTAAATAAATTTAGAAAAATCGATAAATTTTATATGTAATAATAACTAGAGTAATTGTAAAAAATATAGTAAGGAATAAGAAATCACACAAACCCTGTATACAAAATGTTTAATTGGTATGTGAATACATAATGGTGTTATCATGTATTCTTATCCTTTACATTCTTCACAATAATGTCAAACGTTATTTGTTTACGAAAATAAAGATTTTATTATTATAATTTTTTTTCTTAATATCCGTTTTTTACTGCGCAGAAACTGGCCCTGCACTCCGGTATGGACTACGCCATCTTGACCGGTGGTGACGTAGCGCCGATGGGCAAAGACGCTGTGGCATCTATACACAAGGTCTTCGATTGGGCGAACACTAGTCGCAAAGGTACCGCCTAGTTACTCTTATATGTCACTGTTCTATCTTTGTGTCCTAAATATAAAACCTAGAATCATCATCGCATATGAATTATATAAATATGTTTATAAGTGTCCACGAAACTGAGATGACCATGAATGGCCATCCAGACTTCACAGCCCGCAGTTTGTTAGTGTTATTCTGTCTTCTCATATCGGAGGAGATCAGTGCGTATAAGTAGAACAGTAACATGAATGAATGAATGAATGAATAAAAATTATTTTATACGTTTCCATTCCCGCAGGCGTTCTTCTGTTCATTGACGAAGCGGACGCGTTTCTTCGTAAGCGTTCGTCGGAGCACATCAGCGAAGACTTACGTGCCGCCCTCAACGCGTTCCTCTACCGAACATCGGATCAGAGTTCTAGGATAATGCTGGTGTTAGCCTCAAACACGCCGCAGCAGTTCGACTCCGCGATAAACGACCGCTTGGACAAGATGATCGAGTTCGGGCTGCCCGGCTTGGACGAGAGAGAGCGGTTGATAAGACTGTACTTTGATAAGTTCGTGCTGCAGCCGGCTTCGGAAGGGAAGAGGTGGGTACAGTGGTTATTAGTTGGCAGTACAGTGTAGAATTGTACGTGTTGTTGTACGTGTGAAATGGTACCGTTTGGCAAGTTTGGCAAAGTATAAGCGGACAAAATCGCGGGTTTTCGCTAGTTATAAATAAACAAGCTGATGCCCGCCACTTCGTTCGCGGGGGTTTCATAATTAAATGAACCACGGATTCGTGTTGTCCCATACAAACCTTGACCCCGATTTTCACCGTCTAGGGGTAGGATTTCGGGAAATTCTTTCTTATCGGACGCCTACATCAAAGAACACACCCGCCAAGTTCCAGGTGTCTACGATCAGCGGCTCAGGCTGTGCTTTCATCCGTCACTCAGGACATAGCATTTTATCTGTATAGATTGTTGTCTTCATAATGCAAAAAAAGTATGTTAACTGGCTGCTAATAAATGACCGTATTGTTATTGTTTCAGACGTCTAAGCGTAGACAAGTTCGACTACGGCGAGTTATGTGAGGAGTTGGCGAAGCGTACGGCCGGTATGAGTGGTCGCGCCTTGTCCAAGCTGGGCGTGGCTTGGCAGGCGGCCGCGTACGCCTCCAACGATGGGCGACTCACCGAGAAGATGTGCATCGAGATATGTGACGACGCTATGCAGGACCACAGGCAGAAGGTACCGTATGCGAGCTTATCTAGAGCCCACGTGTATGCCATTACGGTATGCTGAAATATAACTGAATGTCATTTACCTAATAAATTGATGTAAGAATAGTACGTTCTAGTACATGACAGTTATTTATTGGGTTATATAGATAAACTTTTAGAAATGTTTAGATTACATTTCATTATTTTTATGTCAAAAAATTTGATTTCCAAATAATATTACTGTTTTTTTTTTTAAATAATTCTATACGCGATTTTCTTAACACAGTAACAAAAATGTCTGTTTTTCTTTATCATCAATGTAAATAGTTTTGGTCTTCAATCATCAAGTCATATTTAATTTTATTAAAGCACAAATTTAGCAGTGTAATTTCATAAAACTGTAAATCCACAGATGGAGTGGCTGTCCGCTGAAGAGAAATCACGCAGCATGATGCCGTATCTTCAGAATATGTTGCCCCTGGAAAACGACACCTACAAAACGGACGCAGAGGAGTCTAAGATCAAGGTCTCCAAGAAGAAGGCAAAAGAAACGGAGACAGAGAAGTGACAACACTCCCAGGATCAAGGGAACTCACACCCTGGTCCTTACCCCACGACAGCTAAACACACATTCTACTTAACCGACTCGATTAATTTGGAAATTGACTTCTCAAACCGCACGATTAGGCTCGTCAACCTCACCGACACGCAGATGAACATGTTACGTCGCCTGGTTGATAACGTCAACAATAACGCTAATGCTAATGGTAACGGTAAAAGTAAGAAGCGCAAGAATAAAACCACTTGACCACGGAAAGCCAAGCCCTCAATAATACTGGGGATCGTGCGTCTGACCGGGACTTTTATCTTGCTTATATTCGTGACCGGCCTAGCTCACCATTGGTGGACGTTCCCGTTAAATGGCGGGGTGACTTTCTCGTGTGTAACTTCTGAAGTTCGCCCCATATTTCAAAACGACCTTCGCAATGACACCACTATAAATAATCTTATGCTAATGGACGCTGCTACGAAAATAGAGCGATATGAGAAATTCGTGCTGCTCCCGCCAGAACGGCTTCCATAACTGTGAAAGCAGATGAACAATTATATACATAAACTCTTATAAGTGTCCCAAAGAATTGTTATTAATAATGCTTAACGCAAATATGAAACTACCTTTTTAGTGTCTTTAAAGTGTTTATTGTGCAATTTTCGAACGAGCTGATACGTATTTCGTATACGTATGAAAAGCGCAACCAAACGGGCGGTCATTTGGTGCAGACGTTCTTTGTTGTTCATTGTGTATCTAGTTTATATTAGTGATCGAAGTACGTGCGTTACTTATAAAATTATATTATATTGCATTTAGTTTGCCAACGTAGCACAAATTTGCTTAATGTTCTTGTTATGCTGGTCACTGACGATCAGTTTTTCAATCAAAATCTGATCTGATCTGATCAAAGCTG